>NCQV01131664.1:0-72418 GCA_002740545.1 Lophocereus schottii | reverse complement strand
CACTTAGCATTTACCTAAAACAAAACATGAAAATATTTCAATCTGTGAGGCGAAACTCAGTACATGCATTCCTGTATTGTTAAATGATCATTTAAAAGCTGGTTGGGCCCACATTACAATTCATTTTAATTTAAAATAGGGAATGAGATGAACACAAAATTGAATTATTAATTATTATCTGATAGTGAACCTCTAGTAACTGTTACGATTTGTAGATAACTGTACACCCGCTAAGCCAATCGGGGGACCTGGCCTGAAGTCACGTGGGTAATTAAAGAGAAATACCCTATAATTGATAACTGATGGGGTTACCAATTACGTGACAAACCACTGATTAAACTGATTCATTGATGTATTTTTCAAAACATTATAATTTTGATAAATATATGTTGATTTCTAGAGATACAGGTAATGAACATACCTAGGATTTCTAATGAAATCTCACTGAGTATCATTATGCATAAAAAGGGAAGGGAATGATAGATTAAGCCTTGACTCTATTCAAAAAAATCATTATATGAATATATAGTTAGCAAAAGTTCTTATTCTCATAGTTGATAAATTAGTTGGAAAGGGTAAAGGCTTAACAGGAGCTAAAATAAGTAACTCGTAACTTAATCTTCCGACCTTAACTTGAGACCTAAATCCCTAATATAGAAAGCCTAAAAGTCCCACAAAACTTTCATTCTCAAAGCAAAACATAATTCACACAATAGGGTTCCCAAAATTAGGCTATAACATAATTGTGCCAGCTTCGGTCTATCCTGCGCAGTCCTAGCAAAACAGGCATAACATTTTCCACAGAATTCAAATTAAAGCAATTCAAAAGGAATTTTAAAGATAACTCATTGATATATCTACCCACCAAAAGTCACAATTTTTTGATGGGCCAAACAATGCCAGTTTAATCGTAAATAGTTCCCTATTTCAAGTTTTTTACAACCCTATTGTTCTTGTTTTCCCCCTCTTCTTCACATATTCCTATCTAACATCACTCCTTAAAATCATTTAACAAAGCCTTGGTCCTTCCTGTCACCTTACAAGGCCATATTACTCACATTGAGTCCATAATCATCTACATCAAATTCTCAATTCTTCTCATTTTCAAACTCACTCAAAACACATCCATAAGCTTACTTATTTGCATAAATGAGCAAAATGATCATTTATAATCAACTAGGGAAACGTCTATAATCCACCTTTTACAAGAATCACACCACCGAAGTCATTTTTCCAAGTCCAACAACACATCCAAGATTCATTTTACATCAAAGTATATACAAACAACATGCTAGATGCCAAGAATAATCCAAATCATGCATAATTGCCGAAACCCTAGCTTATGACCAACTTAATTAATCTTCATCTCTCCTCCAAAACCACCAAAAATACCATCATAATCATTAATAGGATTAAAGATTACAAAATCAAACACAAAACAATCCAAATCCATGATTTAATTCAAGCTAGTTTGATCATGGATGACCCTAAACCCTAGCATGCTTCAAGCTTAACCACAATCAAAAATATCAAAATAACTCTTGTTTCCATCCAAAGCACATGATTAAAACTCAAATCAACATAAACAAGAATCAAAATAAAAAATCTAAAGAAACAAATTTAGGGTTACTCACTTAAATGCCTAAGAGAAAGGTGGAAGAAGTGGTTGACGAGGGTGGGGGCTGAGTGAAGGTGGTGGGTGAGCTGGTTGGTGGTGGACTAGTGGCTGGTGGGGGCTATTCAAGTGGTGGACTAGTGGCCAAATAGTAGCAAAAAAGGGGAGACACCTGTGGCTAGGGTGGAGAGAAAAGAAGAGAGGTTTGTGTGCTTGATTTTTTTTTACTTGGCTTGAAATGATCTAATGTTTACTTAGCTAAATTTTTACCTCAAAAAGTAGCTTTTAGCTAATTGTAATTAGGCGTAAATCATAGTAATTAACTTGGTTTAATTAGAAAAGCTTGTTGGGCTTCAAATTAGGCCAAAATAAATTGGGCTCGGTAATAAAATGCTCTGTAGCGATAATATTTTTGCGTAACTAAAAAATTAAATTTTTTTGGTGTTATGGAAAGATAATTTAATCTCTTAAATTATAATTATCAAGGCATAATAGCAATTTTTTTGAATTTTTCGTTTCATTAATAAAAAACCCGAATTGCAAAGTGAGGGCCCAAATGAGTTTTTTTCCCCCCATCGGGATGGTTAAATGTGATAAATAAATGCGAGAAAAACATTAACATGCTGAAATTAAATAAATAAACGTGATTTAGGGTTGGGCTATTACAAACGTTAAGTTGGATTAACTTTTCTAACTTTCACTTGACTTTTCACCTACTGTCCACCATTTGAATAATTCTGTTTATTGCCTACAAAATCAACAAAACACTAAAAAAAACCGAGTTTAACAACTATTATGAGCTAAATCTAGGTAGAATGAGGTATAAAATTAACCCATGCTATGCCCAAACAGCATTCTAGGGGGTACTCAAAAAAGTTGAGCTATTGATTGAGCTCAAGCATATGATGCATAATGATAGATGATATAATTTGACCCAAAAAATAAACCATTTAATTTAATTGTATATATATATTTTTTTCACATCTATCCCACTTCCTTACATTTTCTCCATGGTCAAATTGTCGTTCCAAGCATCACCAATGGATTGTAGTAAAGTCTTGCTTGGGCTCCTCAAGCCTCAATCGCCTTTCTTACAACCACTTTTTGTCGAATCGTACATTGGCTGGCTTTCTAAATGATTGTTCCCTAGAGTTGAGGGGTAAAATGCATTGGAGCTTCACTTTTGAAATGGTCATCACACACTAAAGGTAATGTACAAACCTGTAACTCTATTAGAAATACCTCATTCCTTCTATTAACCAAATCCGTAAACCGAAGGAATAACTAACGAACATACATTTTAGTTTTCAAGAAGAAAAGGGTCTTTGTCTATGAGATTTTAATTCCTGCTATTCTACATGGGCATCAAGAAGAATGACACCATATTCACAAACCATGAGATCGGATCTAGGGGTAAAGATACGACCCAATGGATGGTGAAAACCACCATTAGGCTGCCAACTTCAAAAGTGGCATCTACTAGAAACAAATGTACTAAAGTCTTATTTTTTGATTTCATATAAGAGATATTTTCATGAAGTTTCTCTTATTTAGTCAGGCTAAACAACAAGAAGATGTTTTAGTGACCCTTTATTAACAAATCTTTTCATAATGAAATTAAAAATGTTACAAAGCGATAAATTTAATGACTTCTTGATTTAAGAACTTTTTCTTTAGAGATTAGACAATAAGCATGGAATCAAACAATCATGGGAGATCAAGAGAAAGCATAATGAAGAACAATAATGAGAACAAAGTAATGACCAAATTATTTTCTTAAACTAATAATCCTAAGGACCTATCGAGATGTGAGCTATTAGTAAAGCAACGATGTTGTTGATTTCTTTCTTCCATGTGTAATTGGGCGAGTCCAATTTAACAATAAGATTAAGCGAGGAATTGAGCAGAATTTGGCTATTTGAAAATGTTTTCACAAAGGCGAAGAGGAAGAGAGAGATTTTATCCTAGGTAATGTATAACGTAGAAAAAAAAGTGTAGAGTTTTCTCTAGGCAGAAGATGTTAGAAATAAAAATCATCACCCACTTTATAAGAAAATATTCTGGAAGTAAGATACTAATATATAAAAATCCCAAGAATGTAATATCTAGATTTTTACTTAGGACGTTCTAGACGACTGTAAGATATCCAAGATATTTTCTTAGAGTATTCTAGGTACTAGTAATATCTAATATATTATTCTATGTCCTAGAAAAATCCAAGGAAAAATCTAAGATATATAATGCTAGGCTTTGTAAAATTGTGACACTTATCACACATCTCCACCACACCTTAAGGAGGTAGAGTTAGTATAAATGGGAGATGATGTCTCCTTATGTAGGCAATCCAAAAAAGATAGAGAGACATCATCACAAGAGAATGAAAGAGATGAGTCCTTTAAGAGTGAGAGAGAGAGGTCTCCCACATAGCTTAGAGAGAGTAATAAGTATTGCTCACTCTTTATACATTCCATTTGAGAGTATAATTAAAGTAGTGCATGTTACCATACTATTTAAGCCTTCTCACTTTCAACAAGTGGTATCAGAGCAAGGTTTTAGGAGTCTTGTTTGAGCTAGTTCTAATTTGGCAGTTTCAATTAGGGATCAAAGTATAAGAAAGACTCTGCCGGCACAGTAAGTGACTATGAGATCTATTGGTCTGGGACCACATCTTCTTGGTCAAGTGCTGGGCACTTACAAAGTTACTATGGCAGATCTTTCGGCCTCACCTAGCTCACTTGAGAAGCTCAACGGGAGCAATTATAGTACTTGATGCACACGTATCAAGTACTATGTGAAAAGGCAAGATTTATGGGATATCGTGGTGTTGATGAGAAAACTATGCTAACAGATCCAAAGGATAAAAGGAAGTGGGAGATCAAGGCGGGAAAAGCTATGTATGTACTCTCCATCACAGTGGAGGGTGAGTTTTTACATCGAATCAAGGATTGTAAAACGCCAAGTGATGCTTGGGGTATTTTAGAAACACTCTTCATAAAGAAGAATGCCAAGCTATAGCAAGTGGAGAATGAGCTCATGTCCATCAAGCAATGGGACGTGACGGTAAGCCAATACTTTACAAAAGTTAAATCCCTACGTGATGAAATTCAAAAGACAGATGCTGAAAGTGCAGTTAATGAGGCTAGAATGCATCGAATTATTATTAGACCCCAAATATAGTGGTCTTGTCATAGCAACTCGAGGTTGGGCAACTCAACCATCTTTAGCAAAGTTGGAAAGTATCTTAGCGAACCAAGAAGACCTAGACAAACAAATGTCTAAGGTCTCAACAAAGGATGAAGAGAATGCTCTCTTCACAAGAAGGAGAACACATCAAGGCCCTGGTACGAGAGTAAGGAGGCATAATAGCATTAGAGAATCATCAGGAAGAAGGCAACTAAGGGGGCAGGAACAGCAAAGAGGAGGTCCACCTCGAGGGGAAGCACATCAAGCTCGAGGAGAAGGGGAAGGAAGCAGATATCGCCAAGAAGATCGATGCTACAAATGTGACAAGAAAGGACACTTTGCTCGAGACTACAAATCCTCTCAAGTGGAAGGTAATGTAGTTACTTTCACAACAATGATAGTGAAGAAGAATGGGACTTCCAGGCATCCTTTGTAATAGAAGAGAGTAATCAAGCAAATGATGTAGAAGCAGCTACATCATGTGTCAAGGAGCTAAAACAAGAAAGCACTCTTGTCACAACGAGCAACAAATCCATCAACTATCAAGATGATTGGATTGTGGATTCAGGGTGCTCAAATCACATGACAGGAGATGTGAATAAGCTTCAAAGCATAATTGAATACAAAGGACATCGGGTTATGGTGACGGCAAACGACTCTAAAATGCCGATCACCCATATAGACAATACTTTATTTGCTCCTCAATTCAGCCTGCATAGAGTGCAACTACAAAATGTTTATCATGTGCCTAGAATGAAGAAGAATCTGTTATCAGTGTCCTAACTTACATCCTCGGGCAACTATGCGGTCTTTGTGCCTAAAGATGTGAAGGTATGCTATAGCCTCAAACCCACATCTCCCCCACTTATCGAAGGACGAAGGCTGGAGTCTGTATATGTGATATCAGCTCAAGATGCATATATAGATAAAACAAGAAAGAATGAGACAGCAGATCTATGGCATGTAAGACTTGGCCATGTGAGTTATCACAAATTAAAGGTGGTGATGTAAAAATCAATGGTGAAAGGTCTCCCACAACTTGAGATTCGAGATAACATAGTTTGTGCAGGATGCCAATATAGGAAAGCGCATCAACTTCCTTACAAAGGGTCCATATTCAAGGCTAAGGAGCCACTCGAGCTCGTGCACTCTGATGTCTTTGGCAAAGTAAAGCAAGCATCTATCTCTGGATACAGGTACATGATTACCTTTATAGATGACTTTTCAAGATATGTTTGCGTAGATTTCATGAAAGAAAAGTCGAAGGCACTTGATAGGTTTAAAGAGTTCAAAAATAAGGTTGAAACTGAAATAGGACACAAAATCAGTGCTTTCATACGGATAATGAGGAAAAATATACATCAGATGAGTTCTTTGAATACTTACAAGCACATAGAATACGATGCCGGTTTACCTATCCTAGCACGCCTCAACAAAATGAAGTAGCAGAAAGAAAGAATCGACATGTCGTAGAAACATGTAGAGGCATGTTACATGCTAAAAATGTGCCACCACGTTTCTGGGCTGAGTGCATGAATACTGCAATGTATGTCATAAATAGACTACCACAAGCAAGGCTTGGGTTCATTGCTGCATATCAAAAGTCACGGAATGTCAGGGCCATGGTAAGCTATTTCAGAATTTTTGGGTGTGTGTGTTACATCTTTGTACCAGACCACTTACGAAGCAAGTTCGATAAAAAGGCGATTCGTTGTAGCTTCGTGGGCTATGATCATGAAGAAAGGGATGGAGATGTTATGACCCAACAACGGGACGTTGCTAAACATCAAGAAATGTGGTCTTTGATGAAACATCTTCATGGTGGTCATCACAAGCAACGACACTTTGAGATTCTAAGGAGATCAAGGAAAAGTTGAAGCAACGATTTGAGGAGCACTCCAAGGGTGAAGAAAAGAATCAAGTGATGAGGGAGCACCACAAGAAGAATATATAAAAGGAGAAGAAAATAAAGTTGAGACATCAAACAAGCAGAGGAGTCCTTCGCAAGTAGGTACATGTCATGCATCTCCAGAAGGAAAAAAAAGGCCAGGTCAACTTGAAGATACAGTGGAAGAAGAAACCTCAGAGCCACACTTAAGAAGGTCCAAGAGGACACGAAAACCAAATCCTAAACATGCAAATACAGTATTAGTAGAAGGACCAAGCATTACAGAACCAAGCACCTATGAAGAAGCAAAACGAAAGAAAGAGTGGCAAAAGGCCATGGAGGGAGAAATACAAGCTTTGACTCAAAATGAGACTTGGGAGTTAGTACCTAAGCCCAAGAATGCGAAGCCCATTTCTTGTAAATGGGTATACAAGTTAAAGGTGCAGCGTAATAGATCGATTGAAAGGTATGAAGCACGATTAGTGGCTCGAGGGTTCTTACATACCTATGGTATAGATTATGAAGAAACATTCAGTCCAGTGGCAAAAATCACCACTATACGTGTTCTACTAGTACTAGCCTCTGTCAAGTCGTGGAGACTATGGCAGATGAATGTGAAGAATGCATTTCTGCATGGAGAGCTTGATCGTGAGATATACATGGATCAATCGAAGGGGTTCGAGAGCAAGAGTCATCCATACTATGTGTGCAAGTTGAAGAAGGCGCTATATGGACTCAAGTAAGGCCCAAGAGCATGGTCTGGAAACATAGCTGAGTTCTTGGTCCAGTGTGGCTACTCTATGGCACCAGTAGACTCCAGCCTGTTTTTAAAGGCTCGAGAAGGGAGGATCACTATAGTGTTGGTTTATGTGGATGACCTCATTATCACCGGCGACGATGAAACAAAAATCAGCAAACAAAGACCAATCTTTTCGTACCCTTCCAAATGAAGGATCTCGGTGAGTTAAAGTACTTTCTTGGTCTTGAAGTGGTCAGAACTTTTTGGATTGTTCTTGTGCCAGCATAAGTACGCTCAAAATCTTCTTGAAGAGTATGGCATGATTGAATGCAAGCTAATCTCAACTCCATGGAAGCGAATGCTAACCTCTGTTCATATGAAGGGAAAGATCTTGAAGAACCATCTATGTACCAGCAATTGGTGGGAAGTTTAATTTACCTTGCACTGACTAGGCCAGATATTACTTATACCGTTAGCATTGTGAGTCGGTACATGCAAAACCCGAAGAAGCCTCACTTAGAAGTGATATAGAGAATATTGAGGTACATAAAGGGAACACTTGATTATGATTCATACTATGAGAAGGATGATAAGTTTGAATTAGTTAGTTATTGTGATGCTAATTATGCTGGTGATCATGATACTCGTCGATCTACTATGGGTTATATGTTTAGCTGATCCATCTACTATGGGTTATATGTTTAGCCTGGGATCAGCTGCTGTATCATGGTGCAGTAAGAGACAACTAACAATCTCATTATCAAGCATGGAGGCAGAGTATTGTGCAGCAGCAATGGCAGTCCAAGAATATACATGGTTGGTCTAGCTACTTAAAGATCTCCATAAATCTACCAATGATTCAGTTATGCTAAAATGTGATAATCTCTCCGCCATACGACTAGTAGAGAATCCAATGTTCCATGTTAGGACCAAGCACGTGGAGGTACATTACCATTTCATACGAGAGAAGATATTACGAGGAGAGATCAACATGGAGTACACAAGTACCAAAGACCAAGTAGCTGATATCTTCATAAAGGTGCTCAATTATACAAAGTTTGATGAGTTGCAAGCAAGCCTTGGGATGATGTCAAGAACATCATTGAGGAAAAGTGGGTACTGAGGATGAGTGTTAAAAATAAAAATCATCACCCACTTTATGAGGGAATATTCTAGAAGTAAGATATTAATATATAAAAATCCTAGAAACGTAATATCTAGATTTTTACTTAGGACATTCTAGATCATTGTAAGATATCTAAGATATTTTCTTAAAATATTCTAGGTACTAGTAATATCTAAGATATTATTCTATCTACTAGAAAATTCCTAGAAAAAATCTAAGATATATAATGTTAGGTCTTGTAAGATTGTGACACTTGTCACAAATCTCCTCCATACCTTAAGGAGGTGGAGTTAGTATAAATAGGAGATGATGTCTCCTTATGTAGGCAATCCAAAAAAGATAGAGAGACATCACCATAAGAGAATGAAGGAGAGGAGTCATTCAAGAGTGAGAGAGAGAGGTCTCCCACATAGCTTGGAGAGAGTACTATGTATTGCTGACTTATTGTATATTCCATTTGAGAGTATAATTAAAGTAGTGTCTTTTACCATACCACTTATTCCTCGTCGCTCTCAACAGACGATTATTCAAAAATGAGGAGGGGTGGCTCTCTTTTCCTGGTCAAGAAGAAAACTTGGTTGGGAAATGGATCACACCATTTTTGTAAGTACAAGTCCAATAATGAGTAAAAATCAAAAATCAAAAGCAAAATGATTTTAAAAAATCAGTCACATTTAGTTTTGTCTTAAGTTGGCAATTTATTTAGCAATTGGTTAAGTGAATAATGCAAAAAATGCATCATTTCATGCAATGGACGCCAAGCAACGTCTAGGAGAAGTTGGGTAGGCCTACGGGCAACCACTTAAGCCTATGTTATACTACTAGGCTGGCGAGTTCAGCAAGTTAAATTTGTTCGCACCAAAACTTTCTCGTTCAATGTACAATAGATGCAATTATTTTCTTAATGGAAATATTATTGTGTCAGGTTCCCAATGGACTAATTTACGTGAACATTCGTAATTATGGAAGTAGTTACAGCTCAAAAAGTGAAGTGATGTTGGTTTCTGCAAATGTCTCCCTATCCGACTTATTATTTTTTGATTGCTTATCAAAATTGAGCTTATGATATAATATTGCAAAGCTCTTCCCATGAGGAATCAATCATGATGGGCTAATAAAATCAGAAGAAAGTGCTATCAGCATGATTATGGGCCTACAAACATTTACTAGGACTTTAAAAACTAATCTAATGAAATAACACAACCCAAATTCAACTTGATATTAGTGGGAGAAACACGAACTTCATATTGATCGAAAGTCAATAAGAAATAATCGTGTTGAGTGAAAATTTATATGATATTATCTATTTTTCTATTAAGTTATTTTTGAGATTGATACAAAATTTGATTTGATTATTAAATGAGTGAATCTAAGCCAATCCGTTTATCAGTTCTAACTAGTGTACATGTCGTGCATCGCACGGGCATGTGTAATTTTTTAGTTGAGATTTAAATACTTTGCTAATTCTTTGTAATTTGTATCAATATTAGAGATGTGATTATGGATTTTTAAGTATATTGGATTTTTAAGTATATTGCAAAGGTACTCCCTCCCCCCCTCCTTCTCTGAAAGAAACTCAAAATATTAGGTGTTGGCATAAATTGTGCCAATTGAATGTCAACATATAAACAGAATAAAAATGCAGACAGACTCAATAACAATTTTGTCTTATTACAATATATCGTATCGGTAAGTCAGGACAGGTATAAATACAAAATGAAGGGGTGTCACCACCTAACAAATTCTAATTCCTTTCTATTTCAAGTTTTTTCATATATATATTTTATGTGATGTCGCAAACCCAGAACGATCAATTCTGAAAATGGTAGTCTTAAGTAAAGGATTCAGATTTTGTAAGAGGGACTTGCTTAGATTAAATAGAATGGACATCTTTTGTTCTTTGTACTTTGTCCTTCTAAATTATTTAATCTGAAAATTTTTGACATTTAGTATGTTATTTGACAGGCTTCAAGTTGTTCTTTTTTACTTTAGGAAGAGTTGATTGGCGACAAACCTTTGTCAGAGATGATGTGCATTATATCTTGGTTTAAATTTTCATCTGGTGTTGTAGTTATTGGAACCTAGTATTGAGCACAAAATATGGGACATGATTTATAATGATATTAAGTTTAGTAAATTGGGATCAAGTATTAAAGGCTCGTGTTAGCTGGGATAGATTGTTGAAAACTTCTTTGTAGACAATATTTCTTGTACGTCTTTTCTAATTTTCATCATCATCTTCCTTAATTAGGAATTTTCATCCGTCTGGTGAAGTCACTTACGATGCTGCCACATAGAGTTGGCCATGGCTGAAAACTGGTGTTGGTAGGTATACTCCAACATGTTTCAAAGATTGCCCTTGGCTTTTATTTATTGTCATTGCATAGCATATCTTTATTGGGTATTGCCTTCTTTTGAGTACAAAAGGCCATTTGGACTCTGATGAAGTAAGTATGATTCTAGGAATGATGACTTTTGTACCAATCTTGCTGCATGTTATTATGTTTGCTTTGATGACATGCTCTCCTAGATGTGTCAATATCAGTGTAGTCCCATTGCACAGTCCCTTTATTTAGTTGACATTTTGTAGAAGCATTACTGGTACACCAACTTTGAGCTTTAATAAGTGATTGCGAACTCTTGACAATTTCAATGTATTCAGGAATTCTGCTGGATACATTGAAATAATGTTTTCGTTCTCTATTGATGCGAGCCAAATTTCGTTTGAGCTTTTTAAATCTCTAGATTCTCCTATTAATAGCTCGAAGATGTAGTCATTTATCTAATCAACAACTTCATTCACTAGCATCAAGATTGATCACTCCCTTAGATAGCCTTCATCATGGTAGAAGTTGTTGAAGTATGGGTATGTACTTTTGACTATTATTTGAATATAACCTCCGTTGGTTAGAAGTAGGTGTTGATATAGGATTTTGATCCATGTCGCATCAACTTCACCCTTTTTAGCAATAGCTGGCACCTTTTCATCACTAATGATGAGTAGCCGATTGTTCAAGTTCTCCTCTGGTATCTACACTTCCATTTGATGACATATTATTTACCCTCACGCCCATTGACAGTGTCATAACATGAAATTTGTCCCATATATATGATCTGTTGATTGTTGCTTGTACTACATCTTATCTTTTGCATTTTGTAATTATGGAGAGAACTTGTCTAAAATCTCCCCCCCATAGCATAGTTTTCGCTCCAAAAAGCTTTGTTGATGTAGCCTCATCTTTAAAGCCTAACATGCCTCTTAATGTTCTATCAAGTGATTTAAAAGCATGTTTATGTTCCATAGGCACCTCACCCAAATTTTTAAGGAAGTTTCATGACTAATTCAGCAAGCATTTTGTTTTGGCGAATTCCACAAGTTGAATTTTCGCATAATTTTATTGGGATTTCCAACCAGCTATGCGTTGTAACTCCTCCGAGGAGTATGATGGATACTGTGCATGTTGTCACCATTAATAATGTTCACGTGTTATTTGAGAGAGAGACTTCATTTATGATTTGTATTTTCCCCTTTTGGTTAGAAACTATAGATATAAAATGATGTGATATGTTGTGTACCTGATGATGCAACTATTAGGACCACCTTGTTTTTAGGTTTGAGTCGGCCTACAATGGTTGGTTACAAAAAAGTCGTTCCTATTCCGCTATGGCCATAACCAAAGAAAACACCCCCTCTCTTATTGGAGACATCATCTATAATCCAGTTATATACTTGAAGTTGTTGAGGGTTTAATGCTTTTCTTCATTCACCATGTTCAGATTTGAGAGCTTTGATGTCATAATTAAGCTCCTCCCTTATCAATGACCTTCCTATTTTGGATCTAGTTGGGGCAAATCACTGAAATCTTCCAATGACTTTCCTATTCTGGGTAGGATTTTCTCTATCCCGACTAAAAAATAAATTATGATTTATTCATCGGAAAGTATTAAATTCTAATGTTGGAACAATCTCCTCTTTTTCCTAAGTATGTCTTCACATAATATCTCCTTGTTTTTTCCCCAGAATCTCCTTAGCTCAGAATCTTCACAAAATATTAGAATAGTGACAAATAATTCCCTTGATTAAGAGGCTACTACCCATTGGCGTGCTTCATTCCACTCCCTATCTTCATTCACTAGTCCAGAACATAACATACCTCCTCTAAAATTCATAAGGACTCTAAGATAATATTTTTTTCTGGCGGTTGGATGGCCGTAGTAGATCCTTTCTATACTTGTTCCTTTTTTTCTTCTAGTCCACTCTTTCCATTGAATCCATTGTCCTTTTGCTTCATCTGATACCCTTAGTGAATCATTCCATACAAATTGAGTAGGGCATTCAGCATAGGTTAATTGTTTATCAACTTCAACTATTACATTCATTTTCATCCATTCTGTGAACATTGTGTCTTTCAAATCTTCTCGTGCAGCTAACTGCTCAAGTTTAGAAGTATCAAATAAAGTGATGGAATACTGATGCTGAAGATGAACGTGAAGGCGCATGGTAGATGGGAAACGTCCATGGATATCAAATTGGAATATCCTCTAGGTGGCCTCACATGCAGATAAATATCACCAGTCGAGATAGTTCTTTATCTCGTCATCATCATTGATATCATTTTTTCCTCTTATGCTGTTGAAGTTGGCGTTTTTGATGACAACCATAGTTGCTCTCTCTGGACCTTTACTCAAACTTTTGAACAGGTACTTTATTGCCTTCGCTTTGCTACACCATTTGACATTAATATGAGCTTCAAACATCAACAGTGACGTTGCATTATACGGTATAGTATATCTATTATCCAACTTTGTGTTGTCCTTCTTCATAAATTTATAAAATACATTATGCCAGTGCAGTCTTTATAAATGTTAAAGGAAGATGTACTTTTTTTTAAGCAGTGTTGAAAACATGAGTAGGTGTGAACCTGCCCATGGTGATGCCAATATACCTGCTGTCATTTCTTCTTCTGTATAATGCGTATCCGTTTCCATCTATTTTTGTCTCTAAGTGGAAGGCTTTTAGAAAATTTTTTGTGTAGGTTTTCTTGTGCATTCAGGGTGACTTCATGTTGTCTTCTCCACAAAGGATATGTAGCATGAATTGGGTGACAATCTTATAAGCTTCCGGAGCCACATCTTCATCAGGTATCTCAGCACACATTATTTCGTCTATGAATTGGGGACTTTTGTGCTTTTCTGCATCATGTAACCATAACAAAATATGTGCATGTGGTAGTCCTCTTTTTGGAACTCAATAGTGTACACCACTACTATTGGTATTTTATATGCTCGCATTGCATGTAATTATAGAGGTAAAGTAATAATGTCAAATATTTTGTATTAAGCAACAATATGGGGGAGGGGCAAAAGTAGGGCTATTTTAATAAAACAATTTAAACAAATTGCTTTTGATGTGTAGTTACTTGCTTTGATGCTGTTGTCATGAGTTTGTTCAGTCAATACTTTAAGTAGCTACTCTATTTAACTGAAACAATTTAAATAACTTGCCTTGCTTTGACTTTTCTGAAATGATTGTCTTTAGTCAGTAGTTTTAGTAGCTACTCCAATTTTTACTTGAACACTCTATGTGACACCCCAAAAATTCTAATTCATTTTTATTGCTAGTACTTAGCCTATTTAGTGCAGCGAAAATATCATAGTAGGTATAACTACTATATTTCACAATGAAATACAAGGCAAAAAGGTAATTAATTAGAATAAACAAAAGTATAAACCAAAGTCAAGGTCAAGATCTAGTTCCAACTATAACTTCAATATCATTCAATGCAAATAAAAAAAATTAATCTAAATATCGACGTGGCCTCGCTCATATCCCATTCCCATGCAGCACATGATTACCTGAAAACAAAGCATTTCAAATAGTGAGACGGAGCTCAATAATGTCCACCCTTAACTGTGAAATACCTACTTAAATTCATTTCAAACATTTAGGGGTGAAAACGAACATTCAAACAGTTCGAAAACGATTCCCAACCTGTTTTAAGTCTTCCATTTCAAACAATAACCATTATTCAAACGTCACAGCAAGTAAATTATCTTTGGTGAGCGACCCCACCATAGGGTCACATGGCCCTCCGCTGAACAACCCATCTTAGCATACATCCATCTACAATGGCATGTACCCGAAACCTATATGCTAAAACCCGAGGAGACTAACTTGTTTCAATATCAAGGTAAACCTATCTTGATCTCAAGAGGAACCCTTCCATAAATTCGCCTTAGTCTTTTACTATAGGATTAGTATATTATGAATAATCTATTTAGCTTCCTGAAAACCTAACCCATGTCAAAGAATCTTCTACTACTTAACAAAACCATGGAAAACATGTACTGCGTAAATAAAACATTCAGTTACAACATGATATTCCACATTAATAGCATCATATAATCATTGTTTGCAGTTCACAGTTTACATATCATGTCCCTATGGCATACAAAGTCACATAATAGTTCATAATTATCCAAAATCATTTCAAAAGAGCAACTAAGAGGAGTTAGGGCATAGACATTACCTTGAAGTAGGAACCTTGCTTGGGCTCGAACTAAAGTATTGGGTCTAAATGGTAAAATTAAAACATTACAATAAAAACTAACTTAAGGGTGTTCTTACACCCCAAAAGTTAACATTTTCCAACCCAAAAGTCAAGTAAGCTCCTTAAGCCCACTTCATTAACATTACTGCCCTGAAGGCTGATTCGCCAACACTTAAGTAAATTTTAAAACCACATTTATCAATTAAAGCTAGTATTGAGATTTAATTCCATCAAAGATGGTAAGCAGATTTCGGGTCAGTTTCTGATCTAATTTGTAGGAGCCGTAACCCTAGATAGAGTTATCACATTGAGGTGTATGAGCCCAATCTAGAAAACTCTTTCATTCCCTTACAGCATTTATTTAATAAGCAGTCATAAATAATCACAAGTACTATGTCCAAAACTCATATTTGGCAGCCCAGTCCATTTCCCGTCAGAATTGCATAGCCCTAGAACGAAATTCATTTCTCCCTCGTTTTAGATTCAAAATTGATGATTCAAAATTACTAGACTTGTAAATCTACCTTCCCAAATTGTTTCATGATTTTGGGTTTAGTAGAGAAGTACAGTTTAATCCCTGAATTTGGGTCAGTGCAGATCTACTTTTTGGTGTCTCCAAAACCTAATTTTTTATGCATGAAATAATATAACCACTCAAGAAAACTATCAAAAATAATTCTTGAATCATCCTTAACTATCAATACTTCCTCTAACAATCCTTAAACCTAGCCAAGCCCTTTGGGGAGAAGTTTTGCAGAGAAAGTTTAGGTTTTTACCTCGAAGATGGAAGTGAGAGTAAGGGGCCTACACATAGGCTTTGAAGCAACTCCAAAGTCTGAAAATTTGATTATAAATGTGTAGATGATTAATTAAGAGGTAACAGATGAACTAAACTTGCTGTAAAAATCATATATTTTTTTCCAATTTAGAACATGATATGGACAACCCTAAAAGTACCTTACTAAGGAACCAAAAAGAGAGACGAGGGGTGGCTAGTGGCTAGCGACTGATGGCCAGTGGCGTGGTGGTGGCCGGCTGGGAGGAGAGAGAGTGTGGTGTGTGAGAGGGAGAGAGAGAGTGAACGTGTGTGAGAGGGAGATGATGGACGGGGAGAGAGAGAGAGAGAGAGAGAGAGAGAGAGAGAAAGAGCGAGAGCATACAGCTAGGGTGTCTTAAACATGCATTCCCTCTCTGTTTCTCCTTTTTTTTTCATTGAGGGGCATGGCTACTAGGAGGAAAGGGGAAAGGGTTTTGGCTGATTAGGGTAAAAATTCTCTTGATTTTAATTCCAAAGTTTCAAAGGAAAATATTTAGGAGGGAGACAAAAATCAGAATTTTTTTGTTAAACTAATTTACCTTTTTCATTGGTACCTTGGGTGTGGTCAACCATTAAAAAAATTGGATTGGGTTCGAAGTAAAGTATTTTGGGCTTGAACAAAAATTCTAACCTAAGGACGCCCAAACTAAATTACTACCTACGAGCTCAAGTGACCTACCATAAGTTTTCAAAATTAATAAAACTAACTCACTTGGTCATTCTCCAAGAACTTTAAATATAAATTTTTAGGGTTTTACATTCTATCCCCCTTAAAAGAAGTTTCATCCTCAAAACTCCACAAGAAACTCAATCGCAAAGTATCTAAATTCCCAGGGTTTTACATGTCACTCCTCTTAAAGAAGTTCCGTTCCTAAAACTTACTCAGACCTGCTCCCAGGAATAGATAAGGGTACTTGGGTTGCATTCCTTCTTCCATTTCCTATGTTGCGTCAGCTGTGGTGTGGTTTGTCCAAAGGACTTTTATAAGTGGAACTACTTTGATGCGGAGCTGCTTCTCCCGGTTGTCCAAAATTTTGATAAGTTACTCCTCATAGGTTAAGTCTTCTATAAGTTGTAGGGGTTCCGACTCGATCATGTGGGCTGGGTTAGGAATGTACTTGCATAGTTGAGACACATGAAACACATTATGGACTCTGGAAAGTTTATCTGGCAGTTGTACTTGTAGTCGATATGCTACTTCCTCAACGCGCTCCATGATTGTGTAAGGGTTGATATACCTCAGGGTGAGCTTGCCTAATTGCCTAAAACACATAACACCCTTTGTGGGTGAGACTCATAAAAAGACTTTGTCTTCTACCTTGAACTCTAAGGGTCTTCGTAACTTGTCCACATAGCTCTTTCGGCGACTCTAGGCCACCATCAACTTTTCTTAGATTGCGCGTATCTTTTTTATGGTGGCTTGAACAAGTTCAGGTCCAATAGTGAGTTTCGCGTTGATCTCTTGCCAGCATAAGGGTGTTCGATACCTTCTACCATACAAAGCTTCAAATGGGGACACTCTTTTACTAGAGTGGTAGCTGTTTTTGCGCAAGAGTTCGATCAATGTCAATTGCTCATCCTATGCCTTCTTCAATCCAAAGCATAGACTCGAGATATGCTCTCCACCATATGGATTGCTCATCTCATCTACCTTTTAGACATTGGGTTGAATGTAGCAATGAAGTTCAGCCTACTTCGGAAAGCCTTTTGGGGTATTTGCCAAAATAATGCCCCATATCTTGTGTTAGGAGCTGATACGATCGAACAAGGTGGCCTACACCACATAATAAGTTACTATTCTCTAGGTAGACATGACCAAATAGACATAAGGCTCAGGTGTAACAAGCAATGCTTGGTTTTAGTTTATGGATAAATCTACAATTTATAACTCTCTTGGTTGGTGGTACCCTTAGAGATATGTGACTTCATACTCTTGTCCCACTTTACTAATTACATGAGTGCCTACCCTTAACTCACTACATAATCCCTGCTAATAGGTGGATTACATTATCCTACACACTTAGTTCATCAAAATGTACTCATGAAGATTTGTGGCTCACTAAGTAACTTATCTCAAGCACCCTTAGTTCATTGTGAAACCTCAACTCAGTTAATTCTTATATATAATCCTAGAACCGCATGTAGTAGAGCAGTTTCCTCTCTTATCCTAAATATATATTTTTTTCTTCCTCCAAACATTCTTTAAGCATTCAAAATGTTATCTCCTAAGAGCAAAGCTAGCTAACCAAAGCCTAATTAAGACACCCAAAAATATAATTCTCTTTGATAAACAAACTCTGAAATTGTAGCCAAAATAGATATCTCACTAGATCACTAAAATGGTCATTTCCTACACCAAAGTCTATCTTCGTAGTTTCTTATTGCATTTCCTAATTAGTTCTCTTATAATTTTAGTCATAAGCTTCATGAACATGTTAATCACAATGAGAACACCTGATGATGTGACACATATGTATTACATTATAATATGAATAATGTAAAAGAACCCCCTTGCATCATTAATAATGAAAATTCTCGATAAGCTCCCCGTATGATGTGTCAAAAGATTATAACTCACTTCCACAATCCATTCTAATCTTAAGTTTTTCACAAGAAGGAGAGTGGTTAGGATCATATAGGCTATAAAGGCTAGCTTTGAGTTATAAAGTGATAACAAAGGGAAGGATATAAGCTCATGTAGTTGCAAGAAAAAGGACCGAATGGTATTTGCAGTCGAAAATAAAGATCATTACTGTCTAATAGCAATAACTTAAGGATCAGCAGAGTAAGCATAATGCCAAAAGAAAGATATAAATGTCAATCTAAGGCATTTAGAAATTTCAGAAGAATATAGTATCCTATAAATACATGCAAAGGAATGCTTACTCAAATAAACAAACAATGAAGGTAAGTAACAAGATGAGATTAAGTATTCTGGAGAGCAAAAGAAGCCATCTTGAGGGATGATGGAGGAGTATTACAAGTGTATACACGTATTAAGTACAAGAATTGATTGAAAATATGAGAATGCAAGGTTAAATATGGAATGCACACAAGTCAAAATTGAACATGTGAGATTATAAAGCTAAGATTAGTACAATAGTACGGCTCCTAATTGGAACGATGGTAAGCCGGTTCATGACCCATTCGTGGAGCTGACTTCGGAAGAGAGGGAGACCG
Source organism: Lophocereus schottii (assembly GCA_002740545.1). Lineage (NCBI taxonomy): Eukaryota > Viridiplantae > Streptophyta > Magnoliopsida > Caryophyllales > Cactaceae > Lophocereus > Lophocereus schottii. Next base: position 53,319 of record NCQV01131664.1, on the reverse strand, counting down.
CCCATTATTTCCAGTACTATATTCAAGAAAATGACCGGCTAAAACCCCTTCCTACCTTCATGTCTCAAATAGAGGATACGGGCAAAGAACTTGAATGTCGTCGAGTCAGGTCGAGCGACATGGAGCCCTTTATCTGGATTCCCAATATGTTGTTCTTTAAGAATGACTTCTTCCTTGCTACCGCCGGTCTCCTTATTGTTGAGAATTATTCTAAGGGTATTTTGCGTCTCCCGTGTGGGTTAACCTTCCCTTAGTTTTGACATGACTTGCTTTTCACTTATATAGAGCAAGCTTGGGTGATGCTGTCGCCTTTTGAGAGAGGGAGCGCCACCATCGAGGATGTTGTGGTCGAGCCTATTTGGTGCGGGAAAGAGGAGTAATGCCACCGCGTTGAATCCTAATCGGGGAAGGTCTACCCTTAGAAGCTGTAACCTTGTCCGTTCAAGCCATTTTCCAATTTTCCTTTTCCAAGTATTAACTTAGGGCATTTTGACAGGTGTTGAAGGTCAAGTGGCGTGGCCAGAAGTCCCCAACTATATTCCCGGGCCTTCGATGGTCGGCTACGCGTAAGCCCCCATGCCCAAAGGAAAGGGAGAAAGTGGCCGTGGCATTAGCTCCGACCCCCTTAGGACGGGCCTATCCCCCTCAAGGATTGTTGAGGCTGAAAGGTTGTTTTTGCGAGAGGTGTCTGAGCAAACGGTTGACCGGGTCGCTTCTGGTGAGGCAAGCGAGCCGTCTTCTTGAGGGGGCTCCTAGGGAAGTTGTCGAGCCCTCCAACGACAAATCGCGGAGGCATCTGTCATTAAATCGACTGAGGTCGTGGATTTTCTCGGGATTGATCGTTCGATCAAGTTAGATCTGATAGAGCATCTCGTTCGACCATGGGATTTGGTGCCTTCTACCTCTTCTGAACCCCCAAGGGTCGTCGAAGAACAGGTGGCATTACCGAGGCAAAGATGTGCACATTTTTATTCTTCCTTCCTTGTTATTTTGTTTTTTCTTCTTTGCTGACTTTTTATGTTGGTCCGTCTTTTGGCAGGCCTTCACACGGGTGCTAAAAGCCATGAGATCAATGCTATCCCCTGCCCTATAGGAAGAGTAAACCTGCGAACCTCCAGAATTCAAATGCTCAGCTAGAGCAGCAAGTCCGTAGCCTCCAAGCGAAGTGGCCAAAAGCGGAGGACTCATCGGCCAAATAAAAGTGCCGCTAGGAGAAATTAAAAAAGGACAAGGAGGCCTAGCAGGCCAAGAAAAAGATCTGTAGCATCAGTTAGAAGAGGCTCACACTAGAACAGAGGCTAAGAGGATTACAAGCCACAAAGGTGCCGTGAAAGTTGAGCAACAAGGCTATTAGCGTGGTCAGGAGGATCGTATGGAGTTCTTTCAAGAATTCTTAGAGACTCTGACCCTTGATGACTTCCAGCAGGAGGGGTACTTCGAGGCTTATGTTAAATACATTGAGAATCGCCGCTGTGCTCGTGCCTCATGTGAGGACTTATACCAGGTTGAATTTCAACCACCAGCCTCTAAGGTCTATGTGTAGGAGAGCCTGAAGATACCGCCCCCTTAGTTGTGAAGGCATAGTGAATGAAGGCAGTGATGATGAGGGCCTAGCCCTTTGAAGCAAAGAAACCTGATGCTATCTTGCATTTTTTGTTCTTCTTTCAATTCTCCCCTTCGTCGATTCACATTGGTGTTTGTATTTATCTGAACATTAATGAAATCTTTCGATTGACTTATCTGTTTGTCCATCACTTGTTGTTTCACTTTTCATTATATGCTTGCCTTTGACATACCACACAACTGTCGGGACTTACCTTATAGCCCTTAAGTGAAAGCCCTTAAGTGAAATGATAAGTTAGGAGATGACCGTCTACATGATTGAAGCAGAGGTAGTCGCATTGTGAATTATTTAACCCCTTGAGGGCTTAAAGTGCAGCAATCAACCTTGGGTCATGCTTTGAATCCCTTAGCCCCTTCTGCTAATGACCGGCCTTTAGGCCGTGCTATGAGACCCCTAGCCCCTATTAGGGCTAAAGGTGTAGTGACTGACGTTTAGGCCGCGCCTTAAATTCCTTAGCCCCTTGGGACTAAAGGTATAGCGAATGGTCTTTAGGTCGTGCTATGAGACCCTTAACCCTAAAACGGTGTAGTGATCGGTCCTTAGGTCGTGCTATGCGACCCTTAGCCCCTTTTGGGGCTAAAGGTGTGGCATCTGTCGTTTAGGCCGTGGCTTAAATCCCTTAACACCTTGGCGCTATAGGTGTAGTGACCAACATTTAGGCCATGCTATGAGACTCTTAGGCCCTTTTGGGCTAAAGGTGCAGCGACCGGCCCTTTGGCCAACAATGTTCGGCCGCATGTTTGTTTCAACTGTCATGGGTACATATGTCAGTCCTACAAAAAAAAGTGAGCTATTAGTGATGATAGTTGCGCAGATTACTGGTGTTCCATGTCCTTGGGATGGGGGCTCCTTATGGGGTTATGAGGAAGTACGTGCCAGCCTCACCTACTTCGTGACCTTATAGGGACCTCCCCAATGGGCGGTGAGCTTGCTGTGTTCTCCTGATCGAGCCACGGCCTCAGTTCTCTATAGTACCAGGTCGACCACGCAGATAAGATGAGATTTTATCGTGCGATTGTGGAGCCGGGCTGTATGGAGCTTGAAAAGTGCTTCGCAAAGAAAAGCATCACCTCACACAAAGGGTAGTAAGTTGAGGGCTTCCCTGAGGGTTGCATTATTGCGTGATTCTTGAAAAGTGGTAAGGTGATGTGTATGGACTGCTAACTCAATAGGAAGTACGACTTTAGACCCATAAGTTAGCATAAAGGGGCTTTTACTTGTAACTATTTTTTCCATGGTATAGAGAGACCACAAAACTCTATACAGTTCATAGGCCCACTTGCCTTTGATGCGGTCCAATTTCTTTTGCACTCCATGGAGAATAACTTTGTTCGTGGCGTTAACTTGACCATTGGCTTGTGGGTGCATGACTGCTGTGAATCGCCACTGACATCCCAAGTTCCTAAGGTAGTCAGTGATCTTAATCACATCAAATTGTTGGTTGTTATCAAATATCATTGTGTGAGGTATGCCAAAACGCGTGATGATGTTTTTTCAAATAAACTTTCGGACCTCAGCCATAGTGATGTGGGTGACGACCTCTACTTCTATCCATTTTATCAAGTAATCCATAGCAAGGAACAAGTATTTGCACTGGCCTGTGGCTGTAGGGAAAGGCCCTTAGATATCCATAGCATCTTTGCATACCATTTTATGCAACGATAGGGGGATGATTGTCGGCCTCAGTAGGGTAGCGGGTTTTCACTATACGTGAACCAACTTCTGGTATTTGTCACACGTACACAATAAGCTCATAGCATCTTTGCATAAAAGGGCCAATAGTAGCTGGTTCATATAGCAGCGACTGCGAAGGCATGTCCGCCAATATGTGAACTGCATACTCCTTGATGTAATTCCTTGAGGATTTTTTGTCCCATCTCCGGGGTCACACACCGTAGCAGTGGATAGGCGTAAGAACATTTGTATAAGATCTATCGTATAGAACTAGTTCGCCTACTTCTTCGCTCAATCTACCTCTTTAGCATATGGTGGCAGTGTACCATCTATCGAATACGCCCAAATGAGATCCATCTAGGTGGAGCTCTTGTTCAACGAAAGGACTTCCGGAGGTTGGATGCTTCTTACTGTCAGAGTTTCCCGTTGGATTCGCTTCAGCTTCCTATCTACTAAGGAGCTAGCCAACTTGGATAAGGCATCTGCCTGGCGGTTTTTTGACCACGCTTTATGTGTTATTGAAAAATACTTCAATAAACTGGTACCGTCCCGCAATCGTTAGACATACGTTGCCATGGTGCTGTCTTTCACCTTGTAATCTCCATTGAGATGACTGACTACGAGTTGTGAATCTGAATAGGCTTTGACTGACTTGGCCCTGACCGTATAGCACAATTCTATCCCCACTATCAGGCCCTTATACTTAGTTTCGTTATTAGATGCTTTGAACAAGAAGTTCAAAGCATGTTCATAAACTCTCACCCTGACGGGTTTCAATGATTACGCCGACCTCACTCTTATATTTTTTAAAGGAGCTGTGACGTATAGGTTCTAAGAGGAGGAAGGCGTAGCTATCTCGAGGGGTTTTGGCATTTTTGGCCAAGAAGTCTGCTAAGGCCTGGGCCTTGATTGCCTGTCGCGCTTCGAAAGTTATGTCATTAGGATAACTCCACTGCCCACTTTAAGAGCCTTCCAGAGGCGTCTAACCTATGTAAAATATTTTTCAACGGGGTAAGGATGGTCACCTTTTGAGCCTCAAAGTAGGGATGAAGTTTTCGGCTGTCTAACACGAAGGTGTAAGCAAACTTCTCGATCAGTGGGTAGTTTACTTCAACCCTTACTAGGGCATGCTCTTGTAGTATATCAGAATTTGCTCATTGGCCCTCTCCGCTATTAGGACCGCGCTTGCTGCCTGTTCCAAGATGACTAGGTAGAGAAGGAGCGTTTCGCACAGTAGTGGGCTAGCTATCTTGGGTAGGTGGGCGAGGTATGCCTTCAGTGACTGCAAGACGTCATCTGCTTCTTTATCCTACATGAAGGCTGCGCACCTTCAAAGGATGCAAATGAAGGGCTGACACTTATCAGCTTGATTTTGACATGAAATGGCCTAAGCTCGCGATGCATCTGGTTAACCGCTAGACTTCCTTAATGTTTCGTGAGGGCTTATATGTCTAGCACTACCTTGACTTTTTTCAGGTTTACCTCTATCCCTCAGCTACTGATCATAAAGCCCAGGAACTTTCCTGACTTAACCCCGAAGGCACATTTTTTAAGGTTGAGTTTCATGCTGTATCTTCGAAGAATTTCAAAGATCCCCCATAAATCCCTGTTATGCTCTGCGTCTTGCTTTCTCTTCACTATCATGTTGTCCCCATGTACCTCCACGGCCTTTTCGAGGAGGGGCTCGAAGATCTTCTTTATTAAGCACTGGTAGTTAGCCCTGACGTTTTCAACCTGAAGGGCATTACCTTGTAGCAGTGTAGCCCAGGTTGGTCATGAAAGCAGTCTTCTCTTGGTCCTGGATGCCCAAAGGAATCTGATGATACCCCGAGAATGCGTCCATAAAGCTTAGCATGACATGCCCTGCGGTGGTGTGCACCACTTTGTCTATCTTTAGCAGAGGGTAGCTATCCTTTCGGCATGCCTTATTCAGAGCTTTGTCCCCTTGGGTTTCTTGATAAGTACTGCATTTGAGACCCACTTGGGATATTGACACTCCCTGATGAAGCCAACCTCCAGTAACTTCTGTACCTACATTGTCGCCGCAGCGGCCCGCTTAGGTCCCGTATACCTTTTCTTCTGGACTACTACCTTATGGGTGGGATCTATGTTCAGTCGATGCTCCATTATAGCAGGGCTGATGCCTGACATCGCCTCGGTGCCAAAAGCAAAAACATTCTTGTATTCTCACAGGAGGCTGACTAAAGCACGTTTGATATCGAACTCTATTTCTTGGGCCTGCTGGACTGTGCGGTATGGCCGTCCTTCATCAAGAGGATTCCCTTCTAGGCCGTCAGTAGGTTTCGGGTGTGGTCATCCAGGGTTGGCCAAGGTTAAGGTACAGATCGCCAAGGTTTTAGGGTGAGGAGGAAGCATAACCCGCGACCTTTTATCCGGGGATGGCAGCTCAGTGGTTCCACGCCTACTTGAGCACTCCAGCAGCGGCAGGATGCTAACAAGGTAGCACTCTTGGGTTGTGTGTTGATCCGCTTGGAGCTTTCCAACACCACCGTCATCCACTTCGTATTGAATCTAAAGCAAGTATAATGCGATGACAGCCTTTACCTTGTGCAAAGTTGGTCATCCCAAAATGACATTATAAGCTGTGGGGACATCGATAACTATGAAATCTACCGTCAGATTTCATGCTTTGGACTTGTCACCGAACCGTAGTGGGATTTGGATTATTCCTGTGGGGTTTACCTTTTGTCCTCCAAAGCCTAGGATGGGCTGTACAAGGGGAACAATTTACCTTTCGGGATAGTTGGGCCTTTGCAGGCAGTCCCAAGTGACAATGTCGACAGAGCTCCTTGTATCAATTAAGATCTGGCAGATGCCGGCATTGGCCACTTTTAGCTTGACCACCAAAGGGTTAGTATGCGAAGAGGAAAAATACGTGCCTTTATGACCATCGAATACCTTTGGGGGGACTGTAACACGGCTCCCCTGCTCAGCAGTCAAGACTTTCTGTGCTCCTCATAGTTAGGCCTTCCATGCTGACCGGGTTATGCCCTCTGTATATCCGCCGACAGTGGTGGTGACTATCTCAGTGGAGCACTCCTCCTCTCGAGACTCCATGCGCTCGGGGTTGTGCTCTATGCAAAGAAATTGAGGCCCTCTCTTCAAGAAGCGATCTATCTGCCCTTTATCAGTGAGCTCATGGAGGGCCTTCTTCAACTCGCTGCACTTAGCGGTGGCATGGCCATTTTGCTCGTGGAATTCGTAATATTTTCGTACATTATGAGGCTTCGGCATTGCAGCCATGGGCTGTGGTTTCCGCAGCATGGGGTGTCCCTTCACCTGCATCAATATACTCCTCAGATCCGTAGTGAAGTGAGGGTCCCGGATGCCAAGTCTCCCCCTTCAGTCTACTCCTTGAGTGGTCCTGTCCTATTGAGTTTTAGCCTTCTTCGAGGCGTCTACGCCTTTAGCCCATATTTCAGTTGCTTTGATGAAATCAGTCGCCTTTCTCAATGCCTTGGCCAAGGAAGTTTCCTTCTGCTCAGTTAGGGAGAACTTGAACCATCTGTTCTTCAATCTATTTCGAAAGGATGTGTACACTACTCTATCCTCCAGGTCAGGAATCAGGATCGCCTCCGGATAGAACCATTTCACAAATTCTACCAAGGACTCTTGCGGCCCCTACTTAATCTTTGATAGGTGAATACTAGTTAGGCTCTCCTTGCGACTAGTGATGAACTGACTGACAAACCAATTTGCTAGGTCATAGAAGCAAAGACACTTCCTGGAGTCAGACCATTAACCAGGATTATGCCACCCCTTTTAACGTAGCCGGGAAATATCAGTAGTAAGCCACGACGGCCACATTTTTGGATGTACATTTGAGACCTATACATCCTGAGGTCCTCTTTGGGTCCGTGGTCCCATCATACAACTCAATTATAGGCATTTTGACTTTGCCAAACCTGGGAGCATTGATTATTTCGGCACTGAAAGGAGTGGGGAAGGGGATTGGCCCTGTCCAAGGGGCCATCCTGAATACCTTGATAGAAGTCTCTAACTACCGTCCCACTTCTGCCATCGATGGGATTCTTCAAGGAAGGTCGATCCTCATAGGACTATGCTGGGAGCGTCCGACCTGGCAAGGACTAGGATCACGCACACCTTGTGCAGACGGACTCCACGTGCGCTCCTTCCTGAGGCCTTGAGGTTTGCTCTTCTTCTTCAAACCAGGTCATCTGCTGGAAGGGAGTTGCGCACGAGGTGGACGCAGCCGTGGAATATGTGAGTCTACATGGGGCTACCTGACGAGTCCTCCGAGCGTCTGCCCCCATTAAGTGGTCGTGGTTCCTTTCACAAGACCGCCTGCTCCTCTCCGATCGGGTGATCTCTCTTACTTCATCACTCCGATATAGTGACCCAGCAGGGGTGTGCCTATACGATGACTTGCATCCCGTTGTAAGCATATAGTTGAAGGTAAGTAGTGGCCTCATGGAGTTTATAGCCTCCATGGTCTTCTTCACTTGCTCGGTTACTTGCTGAACAATGGTGTCTGTCATCGTGGTTATGAAATTCTTCAACGCATCCACTGTGACGTAGGCTTCTCACCCATATGGGCGTTGCTCGACCGAGCAAGGGTTTACATGGGAGCTCTCCGAAGCATCTTGCACCATAGAGGCCACGAGACGTCGATCGTTGAGGCCTTGTCTCTCCTGAAAGGTGCTTCTGTGGTGCCACTTACAAGCATCATTCACCACACTGTCCCCACAAACGACGCCAAATTTGTTTCGGGACTTTTTTATTTCTCCACAGATGACATAAGAAGAGCGAGCTTACGTGACGACAAGAGTTTGGATGTCTGGCGATCCACTCGACGAGCATCAATCCTGCAAAAAAGGCAGCCCTAGATTGGGATCCACAGAACGCTTCTTCGATGATCAAGTTAGTATGGGGTCTTTGGAAGAGTTAGCACAGGAAAAACAGTATAGAGAAGGACTAGGTCCTTCTAGGGTTTAAGGCGAATCCCTCTCAGTTTTGAGATGCGTTATCCCTTTCCCAAGATAGGTAGGTGAGTGTTTATAGTCCTCACTGTCAGGGGCAAAATTGTAATTTCCTTCAGGGAGTGTTCCTAGCAGGCCGCAAGATAGTTTCCTTTGTTGAGCTCAAGAATGTCGTGATTTAGGCCCACGAGCGTATATTGTGGAGTCCGCACTACAACTCTAGTTTTCTAAAATCAACAATATTTTGGGGTCTAAAGTTAGTTGTATGATGGTTATATTACAGACATGAATCTTATTTTATCATTTTCTTTTAGCTCTTTTGGATGTAATAATGATTAAAACATATTTAAATCAAACAAATCAAACATGCTATGTGAGCAAAAAGATACTTACTTGTCTTGTATAGTAACATCTCAATCAGAAACCAGTTTTTAGTGCATATCAATTGTTATGTCATAGTCTTTAGCCTTCCTTATTTGATAGACCTAATGATCAATTTTAAGATATGGAAACAGGTAGAAGTAGGGGCCTTTGGGATACAATTATGAAATAACTCTTAGCCTACTTAGCAAGATAGGCTAAGAGACATAATTCTCCCTTTCTTTTTTTATTTTTAATTCCTGAAACTTCTTTATATGTCTAGGCATATCTAACGAGTTAGGCTAAGGATTAAAAAATAACAACTTGACTTTGAAGATTAAAGAAAAAGGAAAGAACAGAAGTTGTGTTTCTAAGCACACCTAGCAAGATTCGCCAAAAACTATATTAAAATTTTATAGTGTAAATGCACTGCTTCTAAAGGTTTTCCAAATAACTTTTATGCATTTTATTAATTCCTTTTGCTCTAATCATGACTGTTGCAATTCAGAGATTACCTGGTGCGGAAGCTTACCTAGATCTTTAGTCTCTGTTTGATTGCTACCCATAAACTGGTGGCTACTAGAGTCGTCGGGCTTTTGCGCTCTAAACTCGAAACCCACTAAGATGGCTAGGTTATATGTGAGGAGAGCCATAAAGGCTATTAGTTCTAGGGAAATTTTCCGCTTACGCTCTGTGTCTCACCCCTTAATCCATATTTCTATTTATAGTGGAACACATCGCCAAAGAGAATCAAGGAATTAAATGGGTGATCAAGGGTGATTAATATAGAATTAATCACCTTTATAACTGCCAAATCAATTGCGATTATGGCCATTTAATTCTGACCGTCACTGGTCAACAGCTCCCCCTCGGTTACAAAGACCATAAATCTCATACCTCTTTGCCAATCAATTTCCTCATGCTTCTTATTGGGAATAGAGTGAGCGACCAAATAAAACACAGCTGTGTTATATCAAATTACTATCTAACTGATACAACACGTTTGCAAAACATCAATACCCCGAATCACTTGAATACATCACCAATGGCATACACTGTCCCTTTATGCCTGCTATATAAATTGATTATATACTGAATATAATTCCCCAGGCTTGATATGGTGATGCAAAAATGATTCTTCCTTAGACAATTAAAATAATCTATTTTAGCATAACTGTTTTCCTAATGTGCCTCGCTAGACCATATACATCTTGGCCCTTAAAAAAACACATTAGAGTAGCAACTTCATGCTTTGACTTCATATTATAACTCTAAGTCAAAGAGTATTGCCAATGAGGGTCACACAGTGACAAGGAAAGGGAACTCTCTTGTCACTCATCATTTGGCACGCACAATATGAGAGCGTGTCTTGGCATAGCTCCCACTACGTCGAGCATGTCACTTTTATATGCAATGTAAATTATAAGTCTGGCTTTTACCTAAAAAACCAACTTGAGTTACTAGATCAGCATATCCAATGTTAATCCCAGCATTCAAGATTTGGCTATAAGGCTTTGCTAATGAAAACTTATTTCATATTCGACTCCCTCGGGTCTCATCTTAGTCTTACTAAGTTGACTATATTTTTTATTCGTACACTCTTTGTATGAGCAATTGATATTGCACACCTAGTGCCAATATGATTTAGTCTCATCCTGCCCACTACTCAAGTATCAAGGTAATTGCCTGTGTGACTAGGTCAATCAGAAGCCTGAAGACATTACAATGTGCCTTATAATGTACTTGTATATTTATAAACATCTGAAGAGAAACGTCATTCTTTATTTTATAAATACTTAATTCAAGTAAGAACGTGTCTATCATACACTTAGATACATCCAAAAACTAAGTCGTTCGCAGGCCTAAGCTCATCACATGAGCTTTAAAAGCGTCTCTAGGAATAGGCTTAGTTAAAGGATCAGCTATCATTCTGCTTGTAGATATATACTTAATGGAACCTCTTTCTCTTTTATGGCATTTTAAACAAAATGATAACGCCTTTTAATATGCTTGGTCTTCTTGTGGAACTTTGGTTCCTTAGCAAACTGGATAGTGACAGCATTGTCGCACATCATCTTTACAGGATTATCAACTCTAGGAGTGCCATTGAGATCTTGGAGAAAACTCCTCAACCATATTACCTCGTGATTAATAAGGCAGCAAGCAACATACTCTGCTTCCATAGTTGAAAGTGCTATGCAGTCTTGTTCATACTGCACCAAGATGTGGCTTCCTCGCCTAGGGTGAAAACATATCCTGAGGTAGACCAAGACTCATCTAGATCACCACCCCAATCAACATCCATATATCCTCTCAACTTAAAATTCCCACCTTGGTAGTAAAGGACCAGGTCATTTGTACCACGTAAGTAACAAAAGATCCTCTTGACGGCTTGCAAGTGAGCAGGCCCTAGGCTACTTTAGTAATGACTTACCAAACCAACCACAAAGCAAATATCTGTTTGTGCACACGACATGGCATACATTAAACTTCCTACTGCACTTGCATAAGGAACATTGTTCATTCTCTCCTTTTCTTTGCCTATTTTAGGGCACTGAGCGAGACTTAAGGTAAGACCCTTTTCAACTGGAGTATCCATGTGTTCAGAATAATGCATTCGAAAACATTCTAATATTTTATTAATGTATGTTTCTTGACTCAAACCAAGAAGCTTCTTGGAACGGTCCCGAGTTATTTCTGCGCCATGGACATACCTGGCCTCACCCATGTCCATCATCTCAAAGATAGAGGATAACCACTGCTTAGTAGTCTGGATCATCTCCGTGTTATTTCTAGCTAATAATATATCGTCAACATACAAAGTAAGAAACATAATCCCCTTTGTAGTTTCTTAAGATACACACAGTGATATTCAAACACCATGTTTAAGCCAAAAGAGATAATGGCTTCATAGAATCTAAAATACCACGCTCTGGAAGACTGCTTAAGACAATAAATGGATCTTTTAAGATGACAAACTTTATCCTCTTGACCTTTTGACACAAAACCAATAGGCTGAACCATGTAGATCTCTTTTTGAAGATTTGCATTAAGGAATGTAATGTTTATGTCATTTGGAATAGTTCTAAATCCACATCGGCAACCAGGGCCAAAAGCAAGCGAATAGAGGCAATTCTCACCACAGGAGAGAAATTCTCTTCGTAGTCTACCCTTTAATTTACGCAAACCCTTTCGCCACTAAACGAACTCTAAACTTGTCGATTGATCCATCAGCCTAACATTTTATCTTAAAAACCTACTTATTTCTAATTGATTTACATCAGGGAGGAAGATCAACAAGTTCCTAAACCTAGTTTCTCGCCATAGAGCCCATTTCATCCGTCATTCTATCCACTCTTTGCGGTTTAGTGAATTGATAGCCTCTGGAAAAGAGGTGGACTCTTCTATCTCTGAAGAAGTCCACAGGAATATCTCCTCTTCGATTTGAAAATCTCGTCAAGATTTTCTTCCACGCTCACTCCTACGGAGTAAATGGCCTATGCTGGGCTGACCCACTAAGGTATTCCTTCACTTATCTCTAAGAGGTACAGAATTCTCAACTGGGAGAGAATCATCTCTACTATACTGAACAAGTGGACTAACATGATGTTCATGAACTGGAGAGGGAGGATGAACCTTATTCTCAGGTTGATTCTCCTGGGTAACCATCAACTCATCATCTGTTCCAGACAATGGAAGAGTACTATCCCTAGTGACATGGTTAGTGTTTAAATCCTCCCCCTCACCAAGAGATAGCTGATCATCTAGCGGTATCTCATATAACGCTATGTCCTATTTGATTTCACCAATGATTGGGAACTCATCCTCAAGAAACTCAACATTACATGAATCTACTTCCGTTATACCACCATTAGGTGTTCACCACACATAACATGTCTCCTGGAGTGTTCAAGATATCGTATGAACACTATTTTGGTGGCCCATGGACCAAGTTTCCCATATTTGTGAGTTAGGTTATGTACACAACCAGCCGAACCCCATGGGCATAAATGTTCTAAGGAAGGCTTTCTACCATGTCATAACTCATATAGGGCAGTGGATACGCTCTTGCTTGGTACACGGTTAAGGATGTAAGCTACCGTAAGCAATGCATTCCCCAAAAACTAGTTGGCATATTGGCATATGCCATCATTGACCTGTCCATGTCAAGTAATCTTCGATTACTACGTTCCGCCACACCATTTTGCTGTGGCATACCAGGAATCATAAGCTGTCTTCGTATATCCTTTTCCTCACAAAATTCTTTGAACATATGTGAGAGGTATTCACGATCACAGTTAGTTCGAAGGGTCTTAACTCTCTGATCTAATTGGGTCTCAACCTTAGTTACAAAGCATTTGAACACATCAAGTGCCTCATAGCGATGTGATAATAGGCACATATATCCATATCTTGAATAGTCATCTATGAAAGTGAGGAAATACAAAGCCCCATGATGGGCTTTCACACTCATGGGTCCACAAATATCAAAGTGAATAAGCTCTAAAGGGCTTGACGCCCTAGAAGCCTTACTAAAAAGCTTCCAGTTAGACATGACTCACATCTAAGCAACTTAACCTTATTTAGTTGGTCTAAAAGACCTTCTTTAGCTAGCCTACTTATCCTATCTTGGCTAATATGACCAAGTCTAGTATGCCATTTATTTGATGCTAAATTAGAATCAAAATGTGAGACAAAATCAGGAGGAGAATTGTCACAACAATCATCCAAATCAAGTATAAAGAAATCATTCTTCAAAGTATCGTGGCCAAACACATTGAAATCATACATAATGTTCAAACCATCGTCACATGAACCAAAGCCAAAACCTGACTTTATTAAAGAACCTAAGGACAAAGACAAACTCGCACCCCAGGTGTGTAGAGAGCATAAAAAGGAGCAATTTATTCCCCCCTTGTAGCATGAACTAGTACGCTCCAACGCCTAGAACGTCTTCTTCACTTCTGTTTCCTAGCACGATAGATTGTGAACCCACCCGGTAGCGGTGAAAGTTCACAAAGGCAACTTTATCCCGAACTATATGCTACCTTGCTCCCGTACCTATAATCCAATTAGGAAAGAAATTAACAACTAATGGATGGGAAACACATATAATTCAGAAGAATAAGTGGAGAAAGGTACCTTCTGAGGCTCAGGACAATCCTGAGTATAATGAACTTTCTTACCACAATTAGAGCACTTCACACGTGCTATATTTTTCTCTCCATTGCCTTTGGCTTTTCTTCTTAGCAAACCCAGCCTTCAGCCTACCTTTCTAAGGGGAGCGTGAACTTTTCTTAGGCTGCCGACCTCGAATGTTCTTGTTGCCTCGGGGCCTGTTTCCTTTGGCAACAAGAGCTACATTCAGAGGACCGAACATTTTCGGTGCTCCCCCTCCATTTTGAGGTGGCTTTGGATCTCAACGAAGGTCTTTATATGATCTAAATGAGTCAAGAATACCTTCACATGATGCGAATGCTGAGATTCCTCAGGGAGAGCCTGAATCACATTTAGGACTTGCTGCTCTCAAAAATTTCTTTACCAACAGCCTTGCGATCATGAATTATGTCACTCATAATTCGTAAATGTTCAACCATGGTATGACTAGAGTCCATTTCGTACTACGTCCATTTCAGTTGCAAGCCACGCAGCCTTATTTCAGATGTTTGTCCAAAACGGATTTTGAGCTGGTCCTACATATCCTTAGCTGTGGGAGACACCTCAAACTCTCCAATCAGGTCGTCGTGTATGCAGTACAACATAGTAAAGCATGCTCTTCGATCCTTCTTGGACTAGTCTTAGTAGGCCTGCAACCTTTCTTGATACTAAACACTAGAAGTATTACTAACCTTGCCATCTTTGTCCTTGCTAGATGGCAAAAATTTGGCTACCGTCACGTGTTCCAATAGGTCTCTTTCGTTCAGAAGATACTGAATCTTCTGCTTCCACATGTCATCGGTAGGGCTATCTAACTTTTGACTAGTGGATAATTCACTGATCATTATATTGTTAGCTGCCATATCTACAAGTATTCATTAAAAGATGGATGCAAAGCACAAATTTGTAAGATATTGAATTATTGAAAAATTTCATCGCTCACATTATGTGATCGAAAATTTCTTTACGCTCATAATCATCTCATATAATCATGAACTAGAAATTTAAATAATTTAATTACAACAATATTTCCATTAAAAAAACTCATTCATATGGACTGCAATTAAAATGTTAAACAAATTAACATTTTATTTAAATATCACATAGATATTTGTTAAAATCTATGCAAAACTAATTTACATATTAACATATAGGAAATGGTACATCTTTATACAACTAATTCATATTTCCATTACTATTAATCATTTAACATAATAATAAATTATTTGACATATAAAACGAATTTATATGTACTGAGCATCTAATAATAAACATTTGAACATTAAGCATATTAATGTTTTAATAACAAGTTCATGCATTCACAAAGAAGGAAAAGAAACTAATTCAAAGTTGTAATTTATCTAAAGAATGCATCACATTTGTACATATTTCTTTAGAAATTATGCTCATATAATAAAACGAAATAGCCTTTAATCTGGACACATAGCATATATATCACAAAGCCCATACAAAACTGAAGCCCGCCCTTAAACCCAAGACCCTATCAACTTGTGGTTTTAATTTTTAAGAGAGGGATTCTCACTTCATTCATAGCCCCCTTAAACTCACTCACCAAACCCTCGAGAGCTCTCTCTCTCTCTTCGAGCCCGAAAGGCATTCTTACTCTTAATTCACAACCTTTCACTCTTCTTCTATGATCCCGGTCAGTCTCAGCCCTCAGCCGAGACCTGCACCCCACTACCGCCCACTACCTCGGCCCCGCTCTCTGCTCTAGGGAGCCATGGTTGTCCTGCTCAGAGACCGAACCTTACACCCAAATGATGAAAACTGCCCTCATTCGCCGGGCTTTTAGGCGCCACGAGCCCGTTCTACAGGTCTTCCGATGAAACCACCACCACAAATGTGTAGATTGGCCGCCGACCAATCGCCAAGGCCAGCCACTCGCCCAATGCACCACCTAGGTGGTGGGGCGTGTATGACGTGCGCCGTTCGACTGGGCTGTTTGGGGTGGTTTACACTGGGAGGACTTTCAGTCTTCGTCACTGTTTGGAGGAAGAAAACGATCAAATTCGTCTTCGTCGGCGATGTGTGACCCACGCGCGCCGCCCCTCCTGGCGATTCTAATGGGTGAGTGGTACTTTCAGTCTTGCCTCCTTTTTTTTAGGAGGGTTTGTTTGGGACGGTGGGGTGTCAGGGCATAGGAGGGTCAAGCTGGGGGTTTTGGGTCCAGATTTGTAGGTCTCGGTGTCCTGAGTTTGCATTTCATATTCTCCTCATTTTCACAGAGAACAACATTTTCGAAATTTAGCAAACATGCATATACGAATTTGAACTTGATAATATTATGTCCAATAATCACACGAATTATCAATCCTTTTAGTAGATTAGCAAAAGTGCATATGAGATTCATGTCATTTTATCATTCTGATTAGCATTTTATTCATCTATATGACCTGGCATTCAAAATTTGAAGCATGTAAATTCTGAACAAAGAGCATAGATTATGAATTTAGGATAATTAGACAGAATAACACATAGTAATTTGCGTTATAATCAAATTCATATTCTTCTAGGCGAACAAGCATGCTTAATCAAAATTATAATAGCCGGGGCTAGAATCAAACAGAGGTGGCTCTGATACCACTGTTGGAATTCAGAGATTAACTGGTGCGAAAGCTTGCCTAGATCTTTAGTCTATATTTGATTGCTACCCATGAACTTGTGGCTACTAGAGTCATGGGCTTTCATGCTCTAAAACCAAAACCCATTGAGATGGCTAGGTTATATGTGAGGAGAGGGTAGAAAGGCTATTAGATCTGGGGAAATTGTCTGCTTATGCTGTGTGTCTCACCCCGTAATCCATACCTATAGTGGCACATAGCCCCAAGGAGAATTGAGGAATTAAATAGGTGAGTAGGGCTGATTAATACATAATTAATCAACTTTATAACTACCGAATCAATTGCGATTATGGCCATTGAATTGTGACCGTTACTGGTCAACAATGACAAAGGCAAGCAATCACATTTTCGTTCATCTTTATTTAAAATAAGCATTAAATAAAACCAGCATTCTACTATAATTGAAATTTTATTTAACTATGATAATTAAAAAATCATAATCTCCATTGATTTTGCCTTGATAAATCTCAACCATTGCTTTGATTTTTACAACAGATTACAATGGGTGATATTTTACTAGTAGTTTTGTGAACTACGCACTGCTCCCACTAATTTCTCTCTCCTTCTCTATCTCCGCCTACCCCCTCTCCAGCCATGATAACAGAGAATGAGAGGGACCCAATTTGGAAGAAGTTAGAGTGGGAATTCGGTCATAGGTGGAGGAAGGCTGTTGGCGCTACCATGGTGGGTTCTCTATGTTGCATATAGCTAGAAAGATTGAAAAAAGATTATGATGAAGAGAAGTGATACCTGTTTTTGGGTGGTCACCCTCATATATGAACAAGTACCGATAAACATAAGGAAATTTGTCCACCATAGTTATGGTGCCATTATGAGCTAAGGAGCTCCTACCCATCAATGATGGACTAAACAATAGCGAAGATACCAGTAGACATCACAATTTACTCTCTTTCTTCATCGATGAATCAGAAGTTCAAATTAGAAATAAAACTATTGCCTAAAACTCTCGGCAATATTTTGAGTAGTCATTGATCAAAGATTACTACTTTTAAATTGTCATATTCCGGGTCGCAAAACTGGTGAAGTAACAAATAAGAGAGAAAAAGGAGTTGAAGAAATAGACCAAAAATTGAGAATCATCTTCAACGATTATGGAAATGCATTAGAGAGAAACAAAATTAGAGAAGTATGCTTCACATAACCAAAATCTATGGTCGTAGCGACAAGCCCAAATATGAAAAATCAGCTCTGCAATTGAAGAAGCATACACATAGGATGAAGATTAGGTGGTATCTCTCTTTTCCTCAATTTCTCTCAGCATTTGTGTAAAACTGAGAAAAGAACAGAAGAAGGAAGAAGAACATGAGTATTAGAGAGAAGCGGATTTAACAGATAGAGACATGCAGATAGAAATAATTCTAAGGGCGGAGAATGTGTACAGAAGAGAGGAAAAGACAAAATTCCACCTTGTTCAATAGGTAACCTGTAAACTAAACCTATAGCATGGATTAGCCGCTGCAAAATCAATGGTACAGATTATTCAATAATGATAATTAACAAAAAAAATTTCAATTATAGTAGAATTTTGCTAAATAAAATATATGAAGGTTCCTCTTTTATTTGTGGTTTGCTATGGCTACGAACATGATGGCAGTTAGTTAGTAACCTTATTTATATATTTTGTTCATAAATGTACTTTTCCTAAGATTCAGGATGGATAATGTGCTTTATGCTTTTGGTCAAGAGTTGTTGCAATGTTGACTTTTTTGATCAAGTTTAAATGTTGACATTAATGGGCTGGCCAAAACCAATGCTTGCTGGTTACTTGTTGAAATAGAGTTGCTCAATTTTGTAAAACAAAGCCATATGCCTAGACATGGCAAAACTGACCCGAGACCCGAAACCTGAACCGAATGACCCGGACCTATACTTGACCCGAAACCCGAAATATGCTCACCCGAAAGTGGGCCCGAAACCCGAATTGACTCGACCCGAACCATACCTGACCCGAAATTTTCCATAAAGTTGCTTGTTTTGACATGATGAGCATATTTGACCAAAAATTGGTTGACCTGAACTCGACCCGAACCGAACCATACCCGAACCGAACCATACCCGACCCAAACCGAAACGACCCGAAATATCATTTAACCCGAACATGACCCAACCCGAACTTGACCCGACCCATATCCGAACTGATTGACCTATTTGCGAGGTCTACATATGCCCCTTTTTGTAAGCATCACTTCCAATAGCACAACAAAAAATTGTATTCAGTTTACCAATCCGATTATTCAAATTTTATCAAGTATAGAAAACCGATAAAAGCATAAATTTTCATTCGAACTTTAAATTCGCACATGAAATTCGTATTAATTCCATTATCCAAAACCAACTGACTCTAAATTTGGATTTACCTGGCCAAAAAAAAAAATTGACAAAAAAATATACGTTTGATGTTTGAATATGATCGACTTTATCCTATTTAATATAAACTCGAATTTTTACCAAGCATAAAATAAATCATATGAATGTGATTCTTGCATTGTCTCTAATCCTTGTCACGAGCCTGCATGTGGCACCAAAGTGTATTAAAGAAAACGATGTGGCTGTTTATACAGAATCTTAAGCATAATCTGATTATTTAGTTGCTCCGCCTATGGCTGACACATGCAGATCACCCCGAGGTATCGTTTGATACATTCATTGTCTGACGGTTACTTAATCAAATGTTGCTTTATAAAAATTTGAAGTTCATTAATTTGTATCGCACCTTTCACACTAACATGCAGCCCTCTTTGGACATAGTTGCAGACATTCTTCAAGATTATTTCTCCCTAAATTTATTCTTTGAAAGAATAAAAACAAAGATGAACAAATTTCATTCAATCTAAGCGAAATCAGACTATATTCTCATGTCCGAGGTCTTATGTGCAAAGCAAGGTATACATTGTAGTGTCATGAAATCGTAAAGGGTATTTATTAAAAATTATACCCACACTTGGAGGAGCACTAAGCTTGATGCTCGATGTACGGATCAAAGCAGTTGTATATATAGAGACGAATTAAATTGGTAAGTTGATGAATTTCATATCAAATTGATGAATTTTATATCAAATTGATAAATTTTTGTGTTTTTGATGAAACTTACCACATACTAAAGGATTCACAAACAATTTTTATTTTATTATAAATAAAATGTTTGATTTAATTTAAATTTAATTACTCAATTGTGTTTTTTTTTAAAATCAAGTTTGTTGCAGTCTACGCCGAGCCTTCAGGGTCCGGGAATGGAGACCGGTATCTGGCAAGGAGAGACGAAGGTTCTTAAATTTAATTGCATATTTTTATTCGCAATTCCCACCGTAACTGCTTTGCTTTTCTTCCTCTACTCCTACAGATTATTTATTTATTTATTAATGCTTTTGTTTTTTTGGTGCTGGCTAATAGCTGAGTTGCCTTCATTTTTTAAATTTTAATGGTTAAAGAGGGACAAAAAAGCGATGTGGAGTTGCTGTTGAATTCGGAATCGAAGTGGTTTGTGTCAATAGAATTGTTCTATATACCGTGGAATCATTATGTTCTATTGGTGAATGTATAGGATAATAAAAATAATAAATATCGACTAATCATTCATAAATAGGTCGCTATTCGAAATAAATTTGAAGAAAAATATCATACACTATTTTCATCATTTTTTGGTAGCTTCATCGATACATATCATTGTTTGCTTTGTCGATTCGTCCCTACTTATCCATCGTTTTTGTTAAAGAACAATCTCACCTTCTTTCTTTATTTATCATTGTTTTCTTTGTCAATTAGTCCCTACGTATCCGTTATTTTTGTTAAGGAACAATCACTTTGTCTTTCTTGATTTTTCCCATCCTTTTGCGTAGGTATGTCAGCATGCTAGAGATTATCATTGATTTCTCTGGCTTGTTGCTCTCTTTTAGTGTATATTCTGGACAATGAAACAATAAAGAGGCGGCTAAATAAGCAAACTAGATCACACCTTAGACAAGAACAAAAACAAGTAAACAAGCACTAATGATTTGATGAATAGAACTTAAGATGGACAAAGCACACCACCAACTTAATATTAGGGCCCTTGGTTACTCTTTGGATAAGTCACACTACCCTTTTTCGTTACGGAAGGAGATAAGCTAGAAAGGTTTAGGATAGATGAAGCCAATGTCAACTTTCATTCATTCACTAATTGAGTTGTACAAGTTAAATATTAGCTTTTAAACAAGCCTCACATCTCTCCCACAATGGCTAAAACTAGTTGTCTAACAAAATACAACAAGCCACAAACAACAAGACTAAAAAAACATATAAAAGAACAACAGAGGCAAACTAACAACGGGAAGAGTTTGACCCCTTTGTTGCTTGTCTAAGTAAATCAATGAGGTGTCGAACTTACATCGCCATTATGCAAAGTTGATAATTGTCAATGAAGTAGCTAGATAAAAGAAACAACAGCATGTAATCCATTGGATAAAAGGGATTTTCTTCACAAATAAGCTAGATAAAAGTAGACGTTAAAGGACCTTGGTTTCAAGTTTGAAGACCTGATTGGATGATTTTTTGACATATTTTTCTAGCCTTAAACTTGGCTAATGAATGTTACAAAGTTGAGTAAAAAGTTGACTCTTAAAATTGGGCCTGCAGGACTTGAATCTAGGCTTAGGCTGGTTGCCTAAATTGTTTTGCTTCTCTTCGCTACCAAAAGGTGGGAAACATTATGTCATCTTAAACCTATATAATAAGCTGGAAAGTGAGACAAGTTACTCCCCACAAGACAAACACTAAGGCTTTAGTAGATGAGATGGCGAAATGTGGGCTTCAGATATAAGCTCATGCATTCTGTTTGACTTGATCCTTGATACAGGATTTCTTGGACCATTGCCTAGATGGTTTGGGGTCTAGATGGCTTAACTGAATGGATCATGCGACTATCTCCATGATTTTTCACTTGCCGAAGAAAATATGACCTCAAATTCTCAATGGGTTTATCTTGGAAGTATGGTCCCAAGTCAGCTACAATGAAAGTTGTTTCCCCAGGTTGTTGGACCTTATACGCATTGTCATTGATCCTCTCTAAGGTCTGAAGAGGATTATGTGCTCTTAGACTCCGTTTGGACCTCCGTTTTTTAATGGAAATCTCTCATTCCTTAAGTGGATCCCTACTAGATCTCTTACTCAAAAAACAATATTCTTCTAGTACTTTTTAGCATTTCACTAAAAGCTTCCATTGTTCTTATTAATCATTTGCCTAACTTTCTCATGCAATTTTTGTATCTATTTAACCTCTTTTCGGCCTCAAGACTTGGCTTTCCCTCTAGGGCTCTTGGTGACAAGTCTCTTAGAGTCAAAGGCCCAACTCCACATGACATCATGATCTTGTGAGGAGTTATGTTGTATGCAACTCCATATGGGGCAATAGGAGATCCCTAATTACAGCATGTGTTTTAATTAGCACCCTTGGGAGAGCTCCAAGGGCTCTGTTGGTAACTTCAGTTTGACCATTTGTTTTAGGATAGTAGGAGGTACTATACATGACCTTGGTCCCCATCTTCTCCCACAAGGTAATATGGAAATCAATCAGGAATTTTGTGTTCATATCTAACATGTGATGAACCTAGGGATCCAATTATCTTATGACATCCTTAAAGTATTGCTAAGTCACTTGCATAGCATCATCGGTCTTATTACAGGCTATGAAATGAGCCGCCTTTGAAAACCTATCCACTACCACAAAGACCGAATCTTTTCCCGTATGTGTCCTAGGCAAGCCCAAAACAAAATCCATACTCACATAAATCTATAGAGATAATGGTACAAGTTGGGGAGTGCAGAGCCCTTAAGGCAGGGAATAACTGATAGCCACTTGATAGGTTCCACATCCTTTAGTGATGCCTACGGCATCATTGGACATGCTTGGCTAGTAATAGTGCTCTTTTAGTAGACTAGTGGCTTGTTCACACAATAGTGATCAGTTAGAGCTCCTCAATGGAATCCCCTTACCAATAGATTTCTTATACTGCATCTAGGGATGCGCAGTCTAGTTGTGTTAAAAAATATCCATAATCAATTGCCCGAACAGAGCACCCGCTATCCAAGCTGAAATTTTGAGTATTCGAACGAAATATTTTAAAATTTTTGTTTTGGTACCCTAACCAATACTTTTTTGGGTTATTAGTTTGGATATGGTTTGGGCGTTTTGAGGATTTGGGTACCGAAAAACCCAAAATGTTTTTTAAATTCTTCAAAAATGTTTTTAATTTCCCCTTCTTTAAAGACTTTGTAAGTCAAATATCCCCAAGCCTCCAGACTTTGTGTCATATTGGAATATTGTGTAATAACATTAAGTGCAATTTGACACAATACGACAATGTTTTATAGTATAAATAACAATAATTATATTATGGATAAAAAAAATTATTAGGTAAAATCGAAAAAAAAATTAGACAAAAGTGGGCTATTGCGTAACCAAAAGCCCATACCGAAATTTTTGGGCACCTGAAATTTGGATAGCTGAAAATTTCGATTCAAATATGGTTCATCATTTTGCCGACCTGAAACTTTGGGTACCCGAAACAAGATCTCTTTTGGCTCAGGTACCTAAATCATGAACACCCCTATGCAGTCTACTCCCCTTAAATAAGTACTCTTCATATAAAATGTAGTCTTCCTTAGGCTACTGCTTGCACTACTCATACAACTCTTTAAAGTCTTCATCATGCTCGTCTAAAGCTTTGAGGCCCTTAAAACCTAAAACACAAGTTTTAAGCTGGAGTAGGAATAGGTTCCTTCTAGATGTGCATCAACCCCTTCATTTAGCTTCAATGACTTATGCCTAATGTTGAAAATGAAGGAACGGGAGGTATTCTACCCACTTGACATGTCTTGCATTGAGCTTGTGCAGCTTGTGTTGCCCTATGATGTACTTCAAAGCTTCATCATTGGAATGAAGGATGAACTCATTGGCAATTAAGTAGTGACTCTAATGCTCTAGACACGTTATGATTTCACAAATAATTTTGTCATAGGTGGTGTATTTCTTTGAGTCACATAGCTTCTCACTAAAGAAGGCTTGGGATTTTCCTTCTTGAGTACAAAGTCCACCAACACCCACCAGAGGCAATGTTCTCAACTTCAAATACTTTCTCAAAGCAAGGAAGTGCCACGATAGGGATTTAAGTCAACTTGTCCTTGATTTCTTCAAATGCCTTTTAAGCCTTAGAGGTCCACTAAAATAAGGTTCCCCATATTAGGTCTATCATTGGTGCCATGGTGGTACTGAAATTCTTGATGGCCCTCATATAAAAAGAAGCTAATCAATGGAAACTTCTCACATTATGGATGCTCTATGGTAATGGCTAGCTCTTAATAGCTTCCACTTTGCTCTCATCCACTTGAATGCTTTGAGGTGTGACAACATACCCAAAGAAAGTTACCTCACTGGTGAAAAAGGTACACTTTTTGAGGTTGTCAAATACCTTCTCGTTCTTAAGCACTTGAATCACTTGTCGAAGATGCTCATAGTGTTCTTCTTCTATCTCGCAGTAAATCAAGATATCAGCAGAGTAAACTATAACAAACTTGCCAATGAAAGGCCTGAATACCTTATTCATAAGCCTCATGAAGGCATTGGGTGCATTTGAAAGGACGAAGGTCACTCCAAGCCATTCATAAAAGGCCTCTCTTAATTTTGAATGTTGTCGTCCATTCGTCACCTTCTCTAATCCATTTTTGATAGTAGAAACTTCTCAAGTCCCGGGGAACACTTTGGAGCCGTATAATTCATCAAGTATATTGTCAAGTCTTGGACCACAGTGTCTGCACTTGATAGTTATCTCGTCAATGGTTCTACTATCAATAAACATCCTCATGCTTTCATCCATTTTTGGTAGGAAGACTAGAATAACATAAGGGCTAAAGCTTTCCCTGACCTTGGATTTGGTTATAAGCTCCTCAACCTGGCTTTGGACTTCTTAAATGTCCATAGGATTCATTATGTAGCTTAGGTCGTTAGGGAGAATAGCCCATGGGATAAGGTTAATGTGATATTGAATGCATCTTTTTGGAGGCAAACCAACATGTATCTCCTCTTTAAAGACAAGTTCAAATTGGCTAAGAATGACTAATGCTTTTGGATGAAGTAGGTGGCTGCACTTAGGCTTAGATAGGGAGTCAACAATCCACTTTCCATAGGTACTAATCTCAGGCTGAGTGGCCTTCAGGAGTGGTTCCACTAGAGTGAGCAAGATGTTAGTTTGATTAGGGTTATTTTGTGGTTTGTGTTTAGGTAGTTGATATAGGGCTAGAGGTGCTAGGGTGATCTTCTTACGACGCTTATTAAAACCATCGGTGTTGAGGTGGCCATCATACATGACTCATCTACAAAAATCCATGGCCTCTCCAACAACATATGACAGACTCCCATGGGGATTATATCACATTTTGTCACATTAAAATAATTCATGCCAATTGAAAAGGAACCAAGCTCCTAGAGTTAACTTCGAGACCCTTACCTTAGAGTAGCCACTGAATGTTATAACGGATGAGGATTGACTGAGGTTTGCGAGCCAATGACCAAGGAATCAACCTTGCCTTGTATGGTGCACCTACTATGAAAGATATACTCCCTTTGATCTTCTTTGGAACTTTTCTGGATATTGAAAGTACTTTTGAGCACTAAGAGCTTTCTCTAATCTTGTTCTATAACAACCTCTTCTTACTCTTGCATTTGTATGAGCTCATCTTATTGAAGGGCTAATTCCTCAAAAAGGCTTTGGGGGATCTTTCTTAACTGGCTTGGCTTCCGTTTGCTACTTAACTTTATGACCCAAGACACACACATAACCAAAATGTGGTGAATTATTACAGCTCAACAATATTAGAGTACCTAGGGTTAAGGCCAATACGGTATCTCACAATGGTTTAGTCTTATTATTCTTGTAGATCACACTAGGTGAGGAGTTTTCCAAACTCCCTAATTTACTCTTTCATTGTCATAGAGCCCCGAGTGAGGTTGTGTGGTTAAGTGTAGTTGTCGTGGATATCCATTTAAAAATCTAAAAACCAAAAATGCATTTCCTTTGCAAGATCAAAATCGAAAGACAAGTTAAAAAATCCTTAGAAAATGTTGAAAAAGAACAAAGGAAAGAAGATAGATTATATGCAGTACAATCTCGAGGAATTACAAATATGTTTGATAAAGAGCAAACCTAAAATTAAACAAGAGCATGAGCGCAATAGTAGACAAACAAGAAATACTATTCAATGGCAATGAAAAGACAAATAATATCAAGTTAGAAGAAGAAACAAATCAACAAATGAATGTAATTAAACCAGAAGATCTAGATGTTGTTCCTTTAGTAGAAGTTAGAAAGAACTTGGATAAAAAATACAGCAAAGTGGTCGATGAAAGTAAAATCAATGAAATTGGCGAAGTCAACATTGAACAAATAGAATCCAATTTAGTTAACAATAAAATTCTAAAACTTAAAGACTTTGGTGAATCCTCTAGAAACCTAGATATGTTTCAGTAGGAGGAACGACTAAGTTTTCTTTAGGTTCATCGCAAGGAGAACAATATTTTTTTGAGGAGATTAGCCTTACCCCCAAGTAGCCAAACAGGTTTCATCTTAAATATCAATGAAACTTGCAATAGTGAAGAAATATTTGAGCATTAGAAGAGATGTTTGAATGTTATCTTGGACTTGAATACCACATGAACTGCTGAAAATTTCTTACACTATATAGAACATAGTTTTTCTAGTACTATAGTTGATTGGTACAACTCAGTAGACGAGGAAGGTGAAAATTTGTTATGAATTATCGAAACACCAGTTGCTATGTTCAAAAAATTATGTAAGGAAATTGAAACTGAATTTATCAGAGCCAAACTTGATTCTAAAGAAAGTTAGAGTGGGGTAATGAAAGATTGATAACATAGAGCTCTAGCACTTGAGGTATCTGAAAAATTATATTGCTTAATTCAATCAATGTTATTACAAGATTGGGCATAGTGAAACCAATCCTGTTATGTTCTATGACGAATTATCTTATCTGGTAAATTCCATAATCAATGAAAAATGCATTGCATTGCTCAAAAAAGTAGATGCCTTAGTTAAGAAAATGCGTTAATGATCTATGTCTTCATCACCCAAAATGAAACAAAATGAAGAAACAATTTCTAGCCTATTGGGATGCTCCTCATCAATGGGAAAATGAACTTGAGAAGAAAAGAAAGAAGAAATTTCATAAAAAAAAGAACTTTAACAAACCAAAGGGAGAAAAATATAAGAGAAAGTATTGTAACGTGCCAAGTCCCAAAAGGCAAAGATTTATTTTAGAAAAACGGCTTATTGTCCAGTAGGGACAAATAGTTTCAAGTGTTGTGCATGTGAAGAAGAAGGATATTACTCAAACAAATGCAAAAATAGTAAGAACAATAAGCTTATTGATTGGGCAGCTTAGACGGTTTTAAGCTTAGCGTAGAAGAAGCACTAGATCTTACCTTCAAAAACAATAAGGAAATGTTGAGATAATAATGAAAAATGAATATAATAAAGAAAGTGATTTTGAAGAAACTAGTCTTATGATGAAAAGTGGCTTAATAAGTTTTGGTGACCCCTAAATAGAACAATTTACTGTAGATAAAGAGCATGAAGATGTTTAAGGAAATTGAATCCTTCCTATAATATAGAATGATATTATCTATAAAAAATTGCTCTTTCAATTAAGGAGTAAGTACGAACACGAAATGATGAAAGGGGATTTAGAAATAAAGACTATGAATATGAAGTAGGAGAACTAAATCTTATTATTTGGAAAAATATCCTTAAGCATAATAAGGATAAAAACTACATGTATATCCATGTTAGAAGTATCTAAGTTTAAATTACACCAAGACAATATTATAGTAAAGACATCAACTTTCATTGTCTGCTTTGTGACATCTAATATACCAAATTTAATAACCAAATTGTTACTGGAATAGGACCAACTTGTGTAATGGTTCAGTAGGATTCAATTATCGACTGGATATTATGTGAGCCTAAAAGATGAATTTGTTAAAATCTTTGTATGTGGGACATATATGAAGAGAGGAGGTTACCCAATAAGGATATTTTGGAAAGTAACAAATTAGATGATACCATACAGCTAAAGACTAAGGTAACAATGATAGAGGCAGAAAAAGTTAAAAGTCCTACTTCAATGTAAAAAATTCAAAGAATAAAATCTAGTAAGCAGGAGATGAAAATGGATAGGTCTTGGATATCTAGCTTTGCCAATCCTACAAAAATCAATAAGAAAAATATTTAAAAAGTCAATGAGAATGGAAAAATTTTAATTAAACTGTAACTATTAAGTAGTATGAGTCGAACATTAGAATAGGGAGAAGGATCTTTAACAGTTAAAGAAGAAGCTAAAGAAGGTGGCACCATAAGTTCATTGGAGTTTTAAACCTGAACAAAATAATGTAGATTGAAATATGAGTGCAGATAGAAAAATCATTGGGTACAAAACAAGGACTGTTAGTGAACTAATTTGTGAGGATGAGTTAGTACAAAATATGACTACGGAGATATGTTATAAAGCTGCAAATACTAATCCTAATAACATTTATATCGCAAGAAATATATGCTTAGAAGGATATAATAGATATGAATTATATGCTTACATCAATAGTGCCTATTCTGTTTGTTTTCACAAAAAATCTATATTGTTATGATTCATAGGATTCATGTGGAAGAAAGTAAAGAATCTTTTACAAGTAAGAATAGATGACAATAGTATAATGAGCCACAATGAAGCCATAGAAGGATTGTCCATTGAAATAGAAGGAGTCTAATACATTATGCTTGTTCTGTGGGCTATTGATCAACCATCTCGCAATATGATTATTGGGAATAATTTTCAAGACCTTGAGCCAAATTATATTCAAAATAAATAGTCACTCGGTTCCCATTGATAAACTAAATGGGGTCTACACTCATTAGAAGATTGAGTTTGCATGTAGCCAATGTGATGACAAGGTAATCCTTATACAATGTGAAGTAGCACCAATAATCTCCCTACTTAAGTTACTGATCAAAGAGCAGATTGTTAGACAATAAGAAGTATTATGCAAAGAGCACTATTATGATAATCGACTAAAATTTTAGGATAAAGATAAGACATTTGCAAGGATTGCTTTGTTAAATTTCGCCACTATTATCCGAGTTAAACAAATGGTATATACACATCAGGATATCCAAGAATTTGATAAACAAATCAAACAATTTTTAGATGAAGAGTTAATCAAGAGTAATAAGCATCCTTACACCAGTCCTTCTTTCATAGTGGGAAATCATGCTGAACAAAAAAGAAAAAAAGCTAGAATGATAATCAATTGCAAAAAACTTAGTGATATTATCACCTTTGTTGGTTATTATGTTCCTAACGAGACAGTTCTTTTTAATAGAATTCAAAGGGACTCTTAGTTCTCAAAAATGGATTGTAGAAGTAGATGCTCATAGATAAAAAAGTATATAGAAAGCATTCCTTTAACCACTTTTAGCGCCCCTCGAGGACATTATGAGTGGATAGTGATATCATTTGGACTTACAAATGCACCTTGAATATTCAAAAGAAGAATGGATAACATCTTCAAAAATCTTAATCACCATTGTCTGGTTTAAATCTTGATATCCTTATCTTTTTCTAAAGTCATAGAATAGCACAAGGATGACATTCAAGCTATCATCCAAAGATGCATTGACCATGCTATTACCTTTGGTATGAGCAAGTGCATTTATGCTTAACAAGAAATCTAATTTTTAGGTCTAGAAATTAAAGCTAGAGAAATCATTCTACAAAAGCATTTCTTAGAAAAAAATAGAAAATTTTCCTCAGAAGATTGAAGAGAGGAAGTAATTAGAAAGGTTTCTTGGATACCTTACCTATTACTTATATTTCATTAAAGATTTACCTAAATTAAGAAACCATTGCTGTAGAAACTCAAGAAAGAAGTAAGTTGGCAATGGACCCCTAGTGATTCAAAGATTGTTCACAACTTCAAAAAAACGTGTAAAAATTTTCTTGTTTTTAACTTGCCTAATGAAGAAAATTATTTAAATCTTGAGATAGATGCTAGTAAGCAGTTCTGGAGTGCGATAATAAAAATCAAGAACGAGAAGACTCTACAAATATAATGGAAGCTTTGATGAAGCAAAATGCCACTACCCTACTATGGAAAAATAAATCCTTGCAATTGCAAGGGGACTTTCAAATGTTCCTAATCTTTCTATCCCCAAAATTATTTCTTGGTTAAACTGGTTTCAATGGAATACTTGGTTTTATATAAAAGAATTTATCAAATATACATGTGAAAGGACGCATATTGCACTAGTTATTCCTAGTATTTCTCTATTGAATATATACAATGATAGAAAATTTCTCTGGCAGATAGTTTAACTTGTAAGCTTGCCAATGGTGATTATCAAAGTAGGACTCCTGCTAGAAAAGGAGGAAATCCAAATGAGATGTTATTACTACTAGAATAAGTCTTTCTTTCTAGTAGAATTCTTATAGATATTTTATAATTTCATACAAAAAATAGATTATACCTTGTGTTGTTGTCCTCTGCATATCTAA
The DNA here is from genome assembly GCA_002740545.1 of Lophocereus schottii. NCBI lineage: Eukaryota > Viridiplantae > Streptophyta > Magnoliopsida > Caryophyllales > Cactaceae > Lophocereus > Lophocereus schottii. Next base: position 23,290 of record NCQV01131664.1, on the reverse strand, counting down.
TAGCATAGAGTTTCAACCTTTTATCATTGCTAATGAATTACTTAAGGTATCCTTACGATATTCAAGTAAAAATAAGATCTTATGTTCAAGAAACATGATTTAAGGACTAGTATACAGCCTACATCAACTATTAGTTATGTTCCTATGATATTTGGGAATCATGAGTACTACTTTGTTTTTCCCTAATAGATCTGCAATTAGTGATGTTAGATTCACAGCAAATTATATTCCTTTAGATGAGCCCATCATAAAAGCCTAGGAATATGAGATAGTAGCTTACCTCATAGAAGTCCCTGATCCAAAGTATGTTTAAAACGAATGCACTATGATTCGCATATCTCCTAAGCGTCCAGCCAAATCATCAAGGAAGCCTGTATATTAAGGTACATTGCACGTTGATTGAGCCTAAAAATGGAAAGACCAAACCAGCTTATTATCTTGTTGAAGTAATTGATCTAAATGATCTTGTTGATCAACATAAGAATGGTTTCCAGAATAACAGGAAGCATTTAGTGATACTGGTTTAACAAGAGCCATTGGTTTTGGCAACATTTATCATCAAATTTGGGCATTGATCAATAAGGAAAAAAATATTATTACATTGTGAAAACACTACTTTCATTCATCATAGTGATTTCAGCAAGTATATGAACATAGAAGGAGCTATAATCTCTTCAATTTTGGAGCTGAAAATTTCCTATCAAAAAGAGGAAAGAGATATCTATATGATTTATTTGCAAAATTATAATGAGCAGATTTTCCTCAGTTCGAGCTAACTAACTAGATTAATAATTGTAATAGTTATGTTTTACTATGTTAGCTGTATTAGACTAATTTTTGTGCGTTAGACAAATGTGCGAATTTGTATACTTTAGTTTTCAAAATTTTCTTAATTTATTATACGATTGCATGATATTAGCAAATTAGTTAAGAACAGGCGATGTGAGGTTGGTGAGATTGGTAAATCAGATTGGGTTATTCAATGCTAGGAATTGAGTGGACTTCGTCATTTAGGCCCAAAACTATTATTTGAGTTGCTAAGGGAGAAAAAAAAAAAAAGAGAAGGCAAGCCAAAATTTGGAATTGTTAGCGGCATGTTCTTCAAAAAAATCATAATAGCAACTAAGAAACTCAGTCCTTCTAACTTTCCACTTGCCTTCTCCATTTCCACCCTCATCGTTCTACACATCTAGAGATAGAAAGCAAGTGAATAGAGAGCAAAAATGATGCCGCAGAGGAAGAAAATCGAATAACAGAGAAGAAGGAGAGGAACGAGGTGCTAAAGCAAGTGCATGATGAGAAAAGGAACAGAGTTGCACAACCGAGCACAGGGGAAAATATCTATGAATGGGTCCTAAAGCTTGGATTGAGGTCAATGATTTTCAATCCTTCAAATTACTAATCAATTTCAAAGTTTTTGTCTATTATTGGCCATAGAATAGTTTGAGACATTATTCAATGAATTTGCTATGATTTGTGGAGTTCAGGAGGACGAAAAAACTTGAATAAGCTATTTGGATTGACGTTATGTGATTTTGAGGTGAACTTTATAGCATTGCTCTAAGGAGGAAGTCGAGGTTTATGAGTGTTGAATTGGTGATGTTTGTGAAGTCCTAGATGTGCTTTGATTATCATTTTATCTCAGTTAATATTATTTTGTTTCAATGCAGCCTTGAGATCATTTGTTATACTTTGTTGTTGTTGTTTTTTTTTTTTGTGTGTCTAGTCTGGAACAGCGCAGGAAACGAGGGAGCCAGAAGATCAGTTTAATGGGTCGGTCAGGCAATGGACTGGTTCTATGAGCTAAGCAATGTCTACATCTAATTTAGCCATGCTCCTCATTTAATCAAATCCATACAGTTGTTGGTGTCAGGAATTGCTAACTATAGGTAGAAGTAGGCCATGGCCACCTTGCCTTACTTTGTTAAAGACCTAAGTAGGAGTGCGCATAGGTGTCCTACTATTAGTGTAAAGTTACTAGCACGAATATGGATGTATGAATTATGTTAGGTGGCAGGTTGAATAGTTGTCTATAACCATAAACACCACCCCTTTTGATTAGTGGAAGTTGGGAGCCCAGGCCACCAACGATGCCACTTTTCTACTAGCTTTGGAAAAGTTTAGCAAACTTGGAAAGTACCCATGTGACTTAAAGGCATAAACTCTTATTGCTTTATAAGTAGACATAGACTTAAGTGGGTTATAGAACTTGTGATTTCTTAAAACAAGTTTTAAAAGTCTTTTCATGCGAATTGGATGTTTACAATGTTAATTTATAAGTTTAAAAGTTGCTTACCAACCTTCTTTTTTAATCAAAAGAGTTATTATGATTTTAAAAGTCAACTTTTGTTATTACTAAGGCATTACTAGCTTTTCCCAAAAGTAAAAGTACTATTATCATGATATTTTTAAGAAATTCAATGTCATGCGTGTTTGAAAGTGAATTTCATTTGAAATATTTTAGGCTAGGAGCATGGTGCTAGATATAAAGGTCTTCATCTCAGGGGTAGACCTGAGGATCCCGAATGGAGCAGGAATCCTAATTGTTACTACTTTGATCAGGGTAGGAGTCAGATGACTTTGGGAGGCTCCAGGGATACAGAAGATCATAGGTTATATTACTCACTTAAAGAGAGCACTAACACGTGAATCCAATGCATTGAAAATGATTTTCTCACCTGTATGTGTTGGAAACTTTATGTTTCTGTATTATGCTAACATTAAGGTTTGAAAAATGCAAGTACTCTGTGAAAGGACTATTATAAAAGTACAAATGTCCTTCACGTGAAATAAGTTTTATAATAGCTTAACTTTGTGTAAGTGTTATGCTGGAAACCCGAATGGCATACCTTCCCCCTTCTTCAGTCTTATTCAAGGTCACCTAAATGTTGTTGGTTATGTATGCTTAATATCTTAATAATAACTAATGATTCAGTGCGACTGCTACTTACTGTATTATGTAGAACTATTTTGGTTTTTGGGATTGCGGATTTATCGATTAAGCATGTGGTAGCTCATCCCCTCTTTTTTTCCCTTTTCCACAGTTTCTTAAAGCACAAGTTGAGAATCTCAAGTTCTATGAGATGACTTATTTTCTCCTATGTGTTCTTACCAGTTGGTGCTAAGGAATTCCAAATTGCTATATTTTAGTTAAGAAGTTGAAATGATGTATTATGTTTGAGCCTTGAGCTCCTCTAAGTATATGTAAGTCTAATACTAAAATTCCGATGTTACACATTGTCTAATTACTACTATGAATGGCTATTTGATCCAACCATCTAGTTAGGTACTTATGTTCTAGTTTATGGAGTTGAATTACTTCGGGATGTAAACCCTAATGCGCCGGATGCGTGATCCGTCAAGTTGTACCTTTCAATTCTTTCCTTTATTTAATTTTATAATTTGTACACTTTGAGTGTGTGGCTCCTAGAGTTGCAGTCTCCGATATGTGCCCGTTAAGCTTGTTTAGATATGTCGTTTATGTCTTATTATTATAGGTACCTGATGCAAGACTACAAGCCTAAGTTGTGTTCATTTTTTAAGGCAAAACTCCATCCATTTCGTTTCAAACTTTTAGAAATCACTAACACCCCTCAGCTTAGGGGATTAAGATGCTATAGATGGTATCAAAGCAGGGTCTTGTGGCCGCAGGCCGTGAGCTTAGTCTTGCACCTCATATAGCAGCCTAAGAACTTTTTGGGTGACCATATCACCTGTTGTGTACCATGAGTGTGAATATGTTTTTCATGTATTAGCCACTTTAATTGATTTATTGTTTAGAATAGTGCACCAATTGATTGTAAAATCCATCTATGTGTTAGAATATAACTTCAGTGACTTGTGTGCTCTTGAGTTAGCTAAGTGGTAGCCCCAATAGTGATTGTTCTTGTGCACACAACATTGAGGATGTAGTTAAAGGTGTGGTCGGTTTTGACGTTAAAAGATTGGAAACGGCTAATCCTAAGCGTATTCTTTGCCCTTATGTGTGATTTTCTCGTCAAACCCTATAATGAAGCGAGCAAATGTACACAAAAGTTGGAGACAGGAGGCTAGATACAATTAAGCTATTTTTTATTTTCTAAACCCAAGCACTTTGAAATATTAAAGTCTTTTCCAATTACCGAGTTAAGTTTTGCTCTTGTATTTACAGACTTACATCCATTCGATGGTAATACTATTGGTCACCCTCTAAGAGGATGAAAGATTAGCTTAAGATTGTCTTGACTGAGAAGGAGATTTTGATTTGATTAATTGAACTAAACTACCCTAGAACGCAAATTTAAGCTAACAGCACTGGAAATAGGGGTCCAAACTTAGAAGTAACAAGAGAAAATAAGCTAATCCAGCCAACAACTAAGTAAGCACAATCAAATAACACAAAGCACATAGAAAAAGGGTGATCAGGGCTCGATGTAGCTGGTGGCTCGACATGACCACCAACATAATGCCAACAATCCTCAAATAGATCATCTACAGAAGAAAATCCAAGCTAAATTACTACTAATTCTAATAGATGGCAATAAAACTGAAGAGAGAAAAAGTTACCCACAAGCCAACCTTGATTGATGATGGAATTACAATGAGCAATATGCTTCTTGTCCACATTCATTCACCACAAAACCATAATCAAGTCCTAATTTAATCTTCTAGCGTTGACTCTTCAAACTTGAATATAACCAACTCAATATTATGATGTTGATGATGAAAAAGATGAATGAAAAGAAAAGATTATTGGGTTTTAAGAGGTAGATTAAAGGGTCAAATCCTTTTGGATTGATCCTAAGATCTCCACACAACCCTTAATGCATCAAAACCCATATTTGGGAATGGTTTTTAGTCGACTAAAAATAGAGTATTTGGAGAGATTGAAGAAAGATAAAATGAGATTGTGCAGTAATGAATAAGAGCAAGAAGAAAATTGCAAGAACTAAATCAAAGGCTCAAAAATTTATAAGTTTTAATTAATGGAGAGTAGAGTGTTTATGACGCCTAAGGTAGAGAGAGAAAATAAGCTACGAAAAATATAGATAAAACCTAAAAACAATGTCTAACCCCCTTTTATAGCCTAAACATTGATTTTTTAAAAACTGGCAAAATAGAGGTGGCAGGTCATGCCACGTGACGTCGTTCCCTTTGTGATAAATTTCTGTCTTCTCTTTTTTCAGTTTTCTACTTCATGGCACGCCTTGGATAGTTTGTCACTCTTGAGGTAGCTTTTTTTGCACCACCATTCACCTAGGCATCAAAATGGTTTGGTCCTTGTTCCTAGTTGGAACTTTTCCTCTGCTATTTGTGAGCTAAAATCATAGATGAGGTGAGTCAAAACTATGTTGGTTGAGAACTAAACAAATACCCGATCCTTAGATTTTGCTTGTTCTTAAGTAAAACATGAGGAAAACACCTTTTCGTAGATGCAATGGTTGTATTTAGTATTTGCAACAAGCCCTTTAAACCCCTTGATCTCCCAAGTGAATGGGTACGGTAAAGGATGGCAAACTCACAAAGTCTTTGAAAAAGAAAAAGAAAAATAGAGATAAAAAAGAAAATCTTTTTAGGTTTTTCACAAACTTTCACAAAACAACATCAATGGGGTAATCATACACTCCTTAAGTAAGCAACTCACCCTAATTTCTGAGAGACACAAAGCACATACATAGGGTATATAATCAAGGTTCTTGGCCCTCCTAGATGACATGCATATTCTAACCCTTTCCAATGATGAGTAAGCTATAGCTCACTTTAATTTACGTGGAACTCTCCTCTCGAATGGTTGAAATGATAGTATGGTTGTACTGATGCTAAACACCGTATATGCACTCTGCCATATATTTAGCCTGATTCTCAATCTCCACCACTAGGATGCACATGCACTTTGATGATCAAGAGGACTTTGTGAGGGTTGAAATGGGGTTCAGGTTAAGAGTTCAGGAAGGGATTACATTTTTGGAGTAAGGAGCTAATTAGCCATTCTAAGGAGCTATCACATGCATCACAATCAATATACATCCCTCACGATCACACACCCCACCGAATGACGTGAGATGATTACTTGAGTAATCTAAACACCAAATAAACCCTCCATGCCAGGACTTTTATTTCATTTTTTTCCTTCTTTGTTTTTCTTTCCTTCATTTTTTTAATCTCTTTTTCAATGATACTTGCCATAGAGGTTTGCATCCAATGAACTCATTCTCAATTTGTATGAACTCAAGTCAATCACCATGCTTTACTCTTTTCTTATTTGTATAACACACCAAATATGCATTCTCTCACATTGTTTCCTAACCCCCTCATCATAATGATACTCAGTAGTCTTGGCTTAGTTAATGTCAATGTTCAAGGCAAAAAGGCTAATAGAGTCATCCGCAACAATAATGGTGATAATTAAGGCTCAAAAGGGGGTAGCAAGGGATACAATTATGCACATAGGGAGAATTTGTGGCTAATGTGGTTATAAACACACGCAAAGAATGTCTCTTTCCTCTCATCAATCAAGCAAATGCAACATGTGGTTTCAAAGAAAGTTACAACAAATTCTAGAGAGCAACAACTTTGAGTGAGCCTCTTATGGAAGGAAATGAATGACCGCAAGTTATAAAGTGTCCGATTAGGCTCAAATCCTCACGGGTTCACCTACCGTGCCTACTGTCATCTGTTAGGTCAAAGTAAACATGTATTGCCAAGAATGTGGATCTTTCATCCATCATATACACCCTAATTATGTGTTATTCGAATCCAAGGTAAAAAAGATTATTCCCGGCAAAAGCCACACATTTTCCCTGAAACTCTCAATTTACAAGAAAAATAGAAAATCTTTCTGAGTTTTTAAAAATTTTTCTCTCTTTTTTTCTTTTTCAAAAATCATGGAAGAAGGCCTACCCGCCCCCACACTTAAAGTGCACAATGTCCTCATTGTGGGAACAAGAGTCATAAAAAGTAAAAAAAAATAAAAAGGGAGGAACCAAAGGAAACTGAAAAGGAAAAAGTATATACATAGGAGAAAAAGGAGGAACCCTATGGAATAAAATGAAAACAATAACATAAAGATGTATATGTATAACGCTAATGCAAAACTACTCAAAATGCACTATGTACATTGCCTATGCTCCTCGGTGCCCAATAAACGTGCACTCAAATCCACCACACATGGATTGTACAATCATAACACCAACACATAATCCTCAAATAGCAATGTCAATCATAACTAAATTGCTCCTTAAATGGCGATCAACAACCACAATATCATAATAAGCAGGGGTAGGGAAAAGATGAGATGCACAAGGGTTATAACCTAACCTAAATGAGATAGCCCCACAACAAGTATTCATATGCAATGAACCCCTCAAAATGTAACGTGCAATGGATAGTAAGGGAGGGCTGGGGGATACAACTCATAGTCAGTGGGACCCATCGGGCCTATGGAGCAGCCAAAAGTGTAGAGGAAAATGCAAGAATGTCAATGAGCTTCCCTGATCGCCCGAGAAAGGGCAGAACCGTGCCTCCAATTATTGGATGGCCTTGGATTGTTTCCATATGCGCTTATTCATCAATCGCCGCTCTTTAAACTCTCGACCCTCTCTCATTACCGCTTCTCCTCTTTTCTCATCCACCTTAACTCTCTCTCTCTTTTTGGTAATCCATAAACCCCTAAAGTATGTCACCCCCTTCTCGATGAATTTCATTTTCCCAGCCATACAATGAATGTCTTATCAAATCCTGATGTACTGCTCACATAGGTTGGCTATCTCTACTTGGAGACTGGGGAAGGAGTGGACAAAGGTGGCGTTAAATGGCATTTGGATTGAGGAAGAAGACCCCTAATCTCAAAAGAGGTTGGTTGTTAATATTGTGGTTGGGGTTGTGGCATTGGTTCATTCTCTGCTTGGGTTCCCTTAGCCTCTTGGTCATCTTGACCCTCTTATTCACCTTCGCCCGCATCATCACCACTATGCTCCTCATTCTTATCATCACCTTCATTACCCTCATCACCCCATTTTGGCAACACCACCTCATGAACAATCACCCTATCACAATTCTAATTTCTCTTATTGGTTATGGTGGTGAGAGCCACATCAGAGAAAGTGAAAAAGACTTATCTGTGGTGATGATATTTGTTGACACCACTTTTTGTGTCAATTATGATCATGTGGGCTAGGGTGGCAATGTCCAGGTTTCCTCCTGTGAAGTGAGGCTCAAGGATCCAAATTTACCAACATGGTTCAAAAGCTTGGTCAATTGCAGTGATGGTGCCCTGCACACCTATCACATTCTGAGGTGGTCTTGGCCACATCTACTAAATGATGGATGATAAAGGTCTCAAGATCTGTATGGGTACTTATCAAAACACACCAACTAAGGAACATTTCCAATTTCCTACATACACTTTGGCTTTATTACTCCTAAAGATGATATTAGCTATTAAACATTATAGGTAGGGGATGTTAACATTGCACATGTCAGTGGCTTTGGCTTGTATAGGGTCATAGACTCAAGGTCTTCCAAACCTATTGTTGTAGGTTTTATGTTTCAAGTAAGTGATGCTCAACCAAATAGAGTTGATCCTCAACCTAAAGGTATCTGCATAGACTGGGAGGTGAAGTAATTCATTAAACCCCCTTAAGGACATCCAGTGATCAGTGTTAAACATGTGAATTGATATTATAACCTCTTAACCCCTATATGATCTAGTATAGTCCACATGCAAAGAGCTTAAAAACTCAAATACAGCCTGGTTATATGGCACACAATTCATCTCTACATATTCCATCCATCTTAAGTTGCTAAGTAAAGCAACCACATCATCAAGCATTCCTAAAGTCCCCAAAGAGTTCATATGCTAAAATGTTCGCTTACTAGTCTTCCTAGTGCTCAAGGTTTCATAATACGATTTTTGTTCTTTATTAACAAAGATTAAACCTCTAGTGCTAGGATGAAGAACTAAGGGGTAAGCATTGTTTGTACCTTTTGTTCTTGAGGGTGCATTGGAGAAGAAGGAAGCCCTTTTAAGACTTCTTAGGTAGAAATAGGGGTTGGAAGACTCTTTAACTCTCTTTTTGCCAATTGTTGAGGTTTATGTGCAAACCAAGCTTCCCTTGCTTCTAATGGCCTCTTCAAGTGTAAAAATGAGGTCAAGGGGCATTCTTTCTTTCTCTACTACCTTAAACCTCAATAATCAAGCTAGGGTTTTAGAGAGATAAAGTGAGTGGTTCGGGAAGAGAAATAAGAGGAAATTGACGTAGATTTTGATTGAAAATGAAGAATTATTAGTGAAATTGGGGAGATTTGCCCAAAAAAATGGAGGATTCGAGGAGGATTAGAGTATAGAGTGAGAGGGAAGTGACGAGTAGTAGAAGACTGAGAGGGGAAGTTGCGTAGTGGAGGAAGAAGAAGAAGAAGAAATGAGGAAGAAGGGAGGAATTCTCCTGATTTAGGGCTGCTAAATTCGACACAGTCATGTTGCGTGGCACAGGGCTCCTTTACTAATTCTTTCATCAATGTGTTGGAATTTCTATTCTGGCACGCATGTGCCATCTAGAAGGGGGTAGCACGCTAATTTCTATGAGGGTTTTTCTTTTTCCCCTAGCAAGGGCTCCTAGTGCCATTTCTTTGCCCAAAAATTTTCATCCTCAGTCCTTTTTTTTTCCCTAATTTTTTTCTCTCTTTTTTTTTGTCTTACCTACTCTTGTTTTTTCCACACATCTTCAACTCTTCACTCTTTTTTTGTTTAATTTTCTTTTCTTATTTTCTCAATTATTTTATTTTTTTCAACTTTTCCACACACATAACTCACACATACATATAATATGTACTAATATACGAGGAGTTGAGATCATAACTACTTAAATGAAGGAGGTTTAGGGAGGAAAAGACACTCCACATCTGCTTCACTTGGCATCTCTAAAAAGTGCTTCCATCTATGCTCATTAACCTTGAATGCATGGTCTTTAGCGGTGTCGTTGATTTCAATTACCCCATAAGGGAAGACTTTTACCATAGTGTACGGACCGGTCCATATACACCTAAGTTTTTCTAGGAATATATGACATTTCAAGTCATACAAGAGGATTTTTTTCCTAGGAGCGAATTCTTTCTTATTGATGTGCTTATCATGAAAGACCTTCGCTCTCTCCTTGCTCAACCGATCATTGTCATTAGCTTCTCTCCTATTCTCTTCGAGCTCATTCAAGCTCAATTTGTTCTCCGCGTTAACGACATTTAAATGGATGTTGAGGGTCCTAGTGGCCCACCAAGCTCGGTGCTCGAGCTCAATGGGTAAATGGCACAGATGCCCATAGGCTAGTCTATAAGGCAACATGCATAAGAGGGTCTTGAAGGCAGTGTGGTAGGCCCACAATCCATCTATCAACTTATCTGCCCAGTCCTTTCCATTCTTACTTACAATCTTTTCAAGGATTTGTTTGATTTGTCTATGTGGCAGTTCTACTTGATCGTTCATTTGAGGATGGTAAGGGAGAAAGTTGGTCAATGCTTAGGACAATCCCAAACCCTTTCACATGTTTTCTAGGGTGCCGAATCTAGTGCAAATATATGTGGTATCTTCCACCACATGGATCCTTCTCTTTTGGCTATTGATTCTAGCACCCAAACTCTCATCCCTAGTGATTTCCCATTGCAAGGTCTTTTTCGCTATGTTTTTTGCGAAATCCTATGCCTTGGTCTCACTTTTGTTCCAAAAGCCCCCTTGGTACATAGACTTCCCATGGTCCTTATGGTTTGCACAAGACCCTAATAGTTATTTGGCACAAATGCCAACATTCTTGATCATGATGGGACATTAAGCAAGCAAGAATTTAAATCTTTCAAGACACTTCTAAAAGGACTCTTTCTTAGGTTAGATAAAGTGATTTAGTTTCACAGTTTTACCATTCAGGAAATTTTTTCTCAAGAAAACCCTCACAAACCCATCCTATATGGAAATGGAGTTTGCCGGGAGGCTATGCATCTACTTTTTTACCAAATTTTTCATGGCAGAAGGAATAAAACACAATGCAACAATGTCTTGATGCACATCGGGTAATTGTATCATTGAGTATACTTCCTCAAATTCAGTTATAAATCAGTAAGCATCTGTATCTCCAGTGAAATTTGGAAGCATGGTCGTGTGTTGGGGGCTAAAGATAAATTGAACATCTCCACCAATGGTCGAAACTTTAAAACATGATGGATTTGTAGACTTAGGGGGATAAAAGATTTGGTTCAAGCTCCTTTGGACTCGAGAGGGATGTCCTTGAGCTTGTTCGTCTACCATTTCTTCCAGACTGAGCGCTATGGGTTAGGTTGCCTTGTGCAGGGTGGTGCAATTTCAACATAGACAAGTCTCCTACAACTAGGCGACCTTGTCCAAGCACTCATTTATCATTATTCTTGTAGATTTTCTTTTTTTCGGGGAAGGGGGGATTTCAACAAGGCCTAAACTATGATATATAGAGCAATCAAGACTACATCAAATGTGAATCTAACACCATCATCCTTGGTAACGGTGCTAATTTGTTGGCACATTTTTTTTAGGGTGAGAAGGGTGAAATGTCATCCTTTGGGATGATGAGAAATTAGCCTAAGATTGTTTTTACTGAGAAGGAAACTTTGATTTGACTAACTACACTACCCTGAAATGCAAATTTAAGCTAACTCATAACAAATATGGCTCTGAAGCTTAGAAATAACAAGAGAAACTAAACTAACCCAGCTAAAAAGCAAGTATGCACAACCAAATAACACAAAACACGTAGAAAAAAGGGTGATCGGGGCTCGACATGGCTCATGGGTTGATATGGGCAACAACCTAATCCCAAAAATCGTCAAATAGATCACCCACAAAAGAAAATCTAGCCTAAATTACTACTAATCCTAATAAATGCCAGTAAACGTGCAAAGAGAAAAAGTTACTCACAAGTCAAAATTCATTGATGATGGAATTTCAATGAGCAATCAGTTTCTTATCCATATTCAATCACCACAAAACCATAATCAAGTCCTAATTTAAGCTTCTAGCATTGACTCTTCAATCTTATATATAACCAACTCAATATTGTGATCCTGATGATGAAGCTTGAAGAAGATGAATGAAAAGTAAAGATGATTTACTTTTGATAGGTAGATTCAGGGCTCAAATTTTTTTGAACTGATCCTAAAATCTCCCCATAATCCCTGTGCATCAAGACCCATATTTGGGAATGGCTTTTGGTGGATCAAAAATAGATTATTTGGAGAGATTGAGGAAAGATAAAGTGAGATTGTGTGCCAATGAATAAGAGTAACAAGAAAATTTCAAGAACTAAATCAAACGATCAAACTTTCTGAGTTTTCATTAATAGGAGTAGAGTGTTTACAAATGCTAAGCTAGAGAGAGAAAATAAGCCGCTAGAAACTTAGATAAAAACTAAAAACAATGTCCAACCCCCTTTTATAGCCTAAAGATTGATTTTTAAAAGTCAACAGAACAGTGGTGGCATGGTGCCCCTATGCTAAATTTCTATCTTCTCTTTTTTCGGTTTTCTACTTAGTAGCACGCCTGAATAGGTTGGCACTCCCTGAGAAGCTCCTTTAGCACTACCAATCAGCTAGGCTTCAAAGTGGTTTTGTCCTTGCTCCCATTTGGAACATTTTCTCTTCTATTCTTGCAAAATACAAAACGCTAATAAGTAGCTACATTAAGGGCTATTTGTGAGCTAAAATCAAGCATGAGATGAGTCAAAACTAAGACAGTTGCGAACCGAACAAATACATTGGTTTAAACTTATAGTATGTGTTCCTATGTTTGAGTAGATGCTATTTGTGGGTGTTTGCATGATGATAAGTGTGCACTGGGTTTGTCAATGGTCAAGCACTAGGAAAGGGATTGGAGCTTACTGTCTATGTTGGCAAACCCTGCTAGATGGTACCTTCCCTCTAGGAATTTTAAATTTCTGAGGGAAATAAGTGAGATTTTCATATAAATGCATGCAAATTTGAGTGATCACTACATAAGTGTTATTCACACCATTCTATACTGTTGTTATCACTGCCTATATGCTAACAACGTTGCTATGAATTTGCTTCTTTTTATCATGCAAATTCTATCACTACCAAGTCGATTGCATGCTATGTTTTTTATCATACGGGCTACCACTCTTATTATGGGGTTGGTGGCACTCTGGTTAGATTAAACTCTAATGCACCAAGAAAGAATACGGGATAGAGAAGCTCACAAAGTTTGGAATTGTCGCATCGCATATGCTTCTTAGTAGGATGAAGGACCCATACATTATCAGTGCTTTCCTAAGTATTAATACAAAGTCTAGAAGCGAGAATTTGCTAAAAGTAATAAGCTCCCAATGCATACGAGTCCTTAAAGTCCCCATCAATTCGATGGGATGGATGCATCCTATAGACCATCTGGCTATACCTACAAGGCCATAATGTCGTTATCTTAGCCTGAACACATTGTTAGTTGTGGAAGTCCACCTTTTTATGAATCAAGTGTCAGCACGGCTACTACCTAAGTGAGCCTTAGCTTTGGTGCTCTTGCCATTGTTTAAACCACACACTCTTGGCCTTGTAATTGTCTAATATATCAAAACAAGCTACGAGTTACATCCATCAAACATTGAGTTGGTGTTGGCAACTGACTTCCAATCATTTTGAAAAAGTCTTAAACCTCAACTTTGACCCTAGGTTGCAAACTAGGGTTTGTACTCACATATACTCATCTATATAACTTCATGTGTGATAATACCTTGAGTATGTATGTTTTAGATCATAAACATGGCAAGCAATGTAACGTAGAGCTCATACACAATCATATAGTTACTTAGATTTGTTATGAAATAGCCTTTGATGAGTTATGTGAATAAATTTCTAAATAACTGAAATTCTTATTGTTTGCACACCTATGAGTGTGACTGTGCATGTAGCTTAGTTGGATAAATTACTTGACTTGATTTGCTGGGGAGTGATGGGATTGCTTATTTTCTATTTTAACTAAAATACCCTGTTTCCTCATGTTTTGTTTCAGTGGCCATACTCATGTATTTAGTAACAAGATCTTGTGACCATAGGAGCTTACATTCACATTTGATTATCTTTTGGTATTCTATGCTTAATCATATTGCATGCTAGTTTACCAATTGGTTGCATGGATTTTAAGGTTTATGAATGAGTGTATGTAAAATAATGATTGGTGTGGCTCAACTGAGTGCTCTGGCATGACGTGACTAAGCTACATTGTATTGTAGTTCACGCAATAAGTTGACGTATTATGTGGTAATTTTCATAGGAAACTCTTAAGTTACTCTTAGCTAGCCATTATGCTTGCTGGCATTGTTGTTTTGCTATATCTTGGTTAATATACGTGGCCTTTCCTCCATTCTGGTTGTCCTGTTGCTAGGTCATCATGCTGTTATTTTGAATACTGCCACTTCCATTCTTCGAACCTAGCATTTACGTTTACACGCATATGTGCTTGCTTGTAGACTCATGATCATTTTGGAGTCTATGTCGAAATACTTGATCACTGAGTTGTGAAACATGGTTATTAATGTGATTGACCGAAGCAAATTATGTAGTATGGCTTGGCTATGTTGCGTAATATACTTATGACATCCTAATAGGGGTGCAAGCGGCCTAGAGTCATGTATATGAGCATGTCATCTTACCTTTATGTTTGCTATGATTTAGAGATAATCAGTTTTATATGGAGACCCTACAGTGGAACTTCCATCAGATAAGCTATTATGATTACCTTGTCTGCTTATTATTGTCTAACTATGCATTCTGGCTGCACATCTTCCGCCTTGTTAATGTAGTCGCACAAATAACATAAGGCATTAGCCTAGCTTGAGTAACTACGCTACCAACTCCCATATTATGTACCATGTTGTGCCTACAATTCATTTGCCACTACAACTATTTTGAAAACCCACACTTGCAAAGTAAGCACTCAAAAGCCTTTCTTCCCCTATGAGAACTGCAAGCCTCCTGGTGGCAATGCCCATTCGAAACAACCGGACCTTGGTACTTAAACTTCTATGAAATGCTAATTAGGTTACACAAAGGCATTGCGAGATATATGGACCTTGTGCCAAACCTATTTCAACCAAGAAAACATTTTTCTACATAGGTATAAACAACTTGTGTACTGGGGAATATACTGGACCTCTACTGTCGATTGACTTGCGTACTTGTCATATCAATTTTTCCAGGTTGTTTCCTTGCTTATCAATTAGTAGTTGCATCTACCATCCATTTGTAAGTTGCTCGTTATATACATGTTGCATTGGTTCTTGTTGCTTATGATTCTTGGGTTTCGGGGTGCTACGTTGTTGATTCTATGTGATGTCATTGCACCTTCGGATGTCATCTAGAGTGTCATTATCATTAATGTGACGTTCTTTGATGCTACAAGATGTCTCTACAACTCTCTATAATACGGAAGCTTTTAGATTGATTGGCTCAATTTTGCAAGGATTCAATTTCTATATGTTCTCAAATGTTATTGGCGTAGTTGTTTGTGTTAACTTAATCTTGGTCTGTACCATTGATTGTTATGGATGAAAACCATGTAGATGCACACTCATGTCGATGCGAAAGCATAGAATTGTTAGTTACTATATACTAGTTAGGCTGGTTGCTTAGATCTAAAGATGAAAGTTTTAGAGTTGATTTTTTAATTAAAAAAACAAGTTTGATGTGTCTAATGGCTATCCATGCCCAGTCATTTTTCCCTCTTCTTTGCATTTCGTCCTTGTCACCTTAATGAAGTCAGTAGATGCTTAAAGATGATTGACGATGATGAGACTGGATACCATAAATTTCTTTCTGATTTGAAAGCTATGTTTAATTAATTACAAAGTTTTGAATTCTTTTGCTCATCTTGTGGGGTTTGTGCTATGTGTATATCAATTTTATCTTTTACTATTACCTTAGGACTTGGTATTTCGAGGATAAGATTTTTTTAAGAGTGGAGAGTGTAATAGTGAAGGATTTTTAATTTCACGCTAACTACATAGATCTATAATGTAATAGCTATGTTTTATTATGTTAGTTATATTAGACTAACTTTTCTGTTTTAAGTAAGTCTCTGAATTTATATAATTTAGTTTTTAAAATTTCCATGATTTATTATGTGATTGCACCCCTTGGGGTGCGGCCCTCCCCCGAACCCTGCGTGAACGCGGGATGCTTGTGCACCGGACTGCCCTTTTTTATTATGTAATTGCATGGGATCAGTAAGTTGGTCAAGAATAAGCCGATGTAAGATGGTGTGAGATTAGCAAGTCAGAGTGGGCTATTCATTGCCAAGAACCAAGTGGGTTTGGTTATTTAGGCCCAAAACCATTCTTTTCGTTACGTCAAAAAAAAAAAGGAAAAGGCAAGCCGAAATTTAGAAGTGCCAGGCGTCGTTTTCTTCATCAAAACTCATGACACCCAAACAATCAACCTTCTTTCTGAAAACCCCAACCTCCCACCTGTCATCTCCATTTCCACCCCCACCGTTCTACACATGTAGAGACAGATAGAGAGAGACTAGACAGCGAAAGTGACGCTGAAAATGAAGAGCAAAGAAAACCTAACAGCATCAACAACTACAAGAGGGACTGGAATGAGGTGCTAAAGTAGCGTAGGAAGAGAGGAGGAATAGAACAACACCGTCAAGCAACAAGGGGGCTAAACCTAACTTCAAAAACAATACAGTTAACCTATGAACGGGTCCTTAAGCTTGGATTAAGGCGGATGATTCTCAATCGTTCAAATTACTTATTAATTTCAAAATTTTCTTTTAGTATTGGCCATGGAAGGGTTTGAGAAATTGTACAATGAATTTACTATGATTCGTGGATTTTGGGAGAAGGAAGACGGTTGAATGAGCTAGTTGAGCCGACATGGATGTGAATTTGAGGTGAACTTCATGGCTGGTGTTGTGAAGAGTAAACCCGGGTTTATGAGTGTCGAATTGGTGATATTTGTTGAGTGCTAGATGTGCTTTGATTGTCATTTTGTTTCAGTTAATATCATTGTCGGGTTATAGAAGTGACGTTTTCACCCTGAGATTGGTTGTTATGCTGTATCATTTTCTTTTCCTGTACAAGTATCTTATTTGAGAACACGACTGGAAAAGAGTAACCCGGCATCAGTTCAACGGGCCGATCCAGCAATGAACTGATTCTTTGAATTGAGCAGCAGGTGACTCTGGCTCGACCCTAGCGCCCCATTTAATTAAATTCGTGCAATTATAGGTGTCAAATATTGTTAACTGTATGTGGCAATATGCCTGATCAGCTTGACTTGCCCTATTAAAGACCTAACTTGGAGTGTGCATGGGTGTCGCACCATTAGTTTAGAGTTACTGGCAAGAATGTAGATGTATGAATTATGCTAGGTGGCAGGTTGAATAGTTGCCCGTGACTATAAGCATCACCCTTGATTAGTGGAAGTTAAAAGCCAAGGCCGCTAGCGACATTGTGCATGCTACCTTTCTATGAGCTTTGATGAACCTTGGCAAACCTCTAGAAGGCATCCGTATGACTTAAAGGCCTAAGCTGTAATTTCTTTATAAGTAAACCTAGCCACGAGTAGGTTACAGAACTTATGATTCTTGAAAACGAGTTTTAAAAGCCTTTTAATATGAATTGGATGTTTATATTATTAACTTATAAGCTTTCAAGTTGCTTACCAACCTTCCTTTCTAATCAGAAAGTTGTTATGATTTTAGAAGTCTGCTTTTGTTGTTACTAAGACATTAACAACTTTTCAAATTACTGACTCTTAAATACCTAAGCTCGATGGTAATGATTTTTAGGTCCCGATCTTTCTGAAACTAATTCTAGGGTATTTTATGTTTTCAGACAATCTATTCTTAAGTGCTTTTTCTTATTATTTTAGCCCCCAAACTTAAGAAATTGCAAAAAGACTCCTAAATTGGGTGAAATACGCAAATAAGCTATTTTTAGGATCTAATATCACTAATTGCGCCCGTGGTTTTGTTTATTCTTATGGATTTTGTTCTTTCTCAAACATATCGTGTAGTTCATCAAGATTATACTACTTACACTCCATCCTCTTCTTCTTTTTCTGCCTTTTCAGACAATTCTTTAACTGATTTTTCTCCTACTTTTTTTTGAATTTTTAAATCATACAAAGGAAAGAGATTTTTGTTTTTTGGATTTTAGAAAGGATGTTTATGCTAAAATGGAGTGCTAATACTTAAAGCTGGTTTTCCGCTGTGTCTGATTTCGTTAAGTAAGAAAGATGGATTATAAATAATTACTTCTTAAGCTCCTTGACCTTAGTCATAAGTTTTGCTAATTCAACTTTTAATTCTAAAACTATATCAGTGATATAGTTTAATTGAGGACTTACTGAAATGGTTCCTTCTGGTGAGTGAATAATATATGAATAATTAGGAGTAAGGCAATTAGGTGATGTTTCAAGCATTGAACATAGTTTATTGGCTTAATTAACCACTGATTAGCCTTAATCATCGTAATTATTTTTGGTCACGTAGCTCTGACACCAGTTAAAAGGGGGTCTCAAATATTGCTTATATGGGAAATTACACATGCAATAAATAAAAATTTTCGAAAGTAAGTTTTAAGGATTTGGGTAAAATGTACAAATATGAAAAGTTGTGGGCGAGCTTTATAAATTAAAATAGCAGCTTGGACTTGAAAATAGTTTGCATAAATTTTTCAAGGTCCTTTCTACTAGTTAGTGTATAATTCAAGTTACCTATAATTAGTTTTAGAAACCAAGGGTCCTTAAAATAGTTTACAGTAAATTGAGGGTAGCTTTGTGTAGTTTTTCCTAGCTTTTCCTAACACTGAAAGTGCTATTGTCATGATATTTTGAAAAATTTAATGCCATGCATTTTTTGAATGTGAATTTCATTTGAAATGCTTTGGGTTAAGAGAATGGAGCTAAATATAAATGACTTGATCTCAATAGTAGACCTAAGGATCCCAAAATTGAGCGGGAATCCTAATTGTGACTACCTTGACGATGGTAGGAGTCCAATGTCCTTGGAAGGCCCCAGGGATACAAAAGGTCATAGGCTGAATTACTCACTTAAAGAGAGCACTAACATTTTAATCCAACACCCTAAAAGTGATTTTCTTATCTGTTATGAGCTGAAAACTACATGTTTCTAAATTCACGCAGTGCTAAGGTTTTAAGAAGCGCAAGCACTCTTTGAAAGGACTTTTATGAAAGTAGAAATGTCCTTTATGTGAAATAAATTTTGTAATGGCTCAATTTGGTTTAACTAAAAGTGTTTACCCCCTTTTTTGTCGTTATTTTTGCTTTCATGCTAAAAGAGCTTAAGTTGATAACCCAAGTGAACCCCTCGATCTCAGTGCTAGACTGAAAGCTTGAAGGGCATACCTCCCCTATTGTTGGGTCTCATTCTAAGTTGTTGGTCATGCATGCTTAATATGTCAATAATAAGTAAAAATTTAGTGTGACTGCTTTTTATTGTGTGCGCGCAACTGGTTTGGTTTTCAAGATTATAGATTATGCACTCAACATGTGGTAGCTCATGTCCTCTCTATTTTTTGTTTTCTCGAGGTTCTTGAAAAGCATGTGAACAATGTCGAGTTTTGGGAGATGACTTGTTTTCTCCTATGTGTTCTTGTTAGTTGGTTATGGAATTCTAAATTGTTATATTTTAATTTAGGAGTTGGAACGATGTATTATGCTTGAATCATCAGCTCCTCTTAGCATATGTAAGCCTAACATTGAAATTCATGTATTACATATTTTCTATTTGTTGCTCTAAGTGGCTGTGTGAGTCAACCATCTAGTTAGGTACGCATCTTCTAGTTGATAGAGTTGAATTGTTTCTTGATGTAAATCCTGATGCTCTAAATGTGTGATTCATCAAGTTGCACATTTCAATTATTTTCTTTACTTAATTTTATAGTTTGTGTACTCTGGGTGTGTGACCCATAGAGTTGTGGATTTCAGAATGTAGCTATGGAGATTATTTAGATATGTCCTTTATGTTTTAATTATTATAGATACCTAATGTAAGGCTATAAGCCTAAGTTGTGGTTAGTTTTCAAGTGAAGCTCTATCCATTTCATTCAATATTTTAGAATTCATCACTAACATCCCTAACCCTAAGGAATATGGACATTAAAAAATGGGATCCAGATCTTGAACTTGTTGAAAATTTTGATGATTATCTGGATAGTGATGGGATTGAATACATTATTCAAGATGAAGGTATGTAGAATTTGAATAATAGCATTTAGTACTCCGAAAACGTTGTGCACCATTATAAATTATCCTATCAATAATGCAGTCTACTATATCTTTGTGAAAATATCCTATAATAGCACGCATATTGTAGCCTTTAAGGTATCGTATGTATTTCATCTCCTTGTAAAAGGAGAAGCTGAGTATTATGAAGGACAAAGTCATTTGAGCATACTTTAACAAAAGAGAAGTCGGGTTTCTCTATTTCTCTAAGAACAAGCATCTTTGACGGTCTTAGCTATTTATGTCCCTCTGCAAATGTTTCCATTGTAATATTTTGACTTTCAAGCTTTCAATAAAAATAAGTTTCACAGTAGGAAGCGTTATTCAATCAAACCTTATTTCTTAAATATTATAATTTCTTGATTAAAATTTCACTATCTTTAAAAATATAAAACTTGATTAGTAACTATGGTCTGAGATAAGAAACAAAACAGTTCTATATTGTGCCTGATCCCAGGCTGGTGTGGCTAAGATTACCAATCTTTGTTGACTGCAAATTAGAGGAATGTCAGGGTCCACAATCAGCTATGTTCAGGTAACTGTCAAAACTCTCTAACTAAGTTTTGTTATTTCGGTAAGCATGGCAGACCTACAATTATAGAAAATATAATATATATAATATAAGTAGTATATGGTGATAACTACCAGTAAAGTCATTACAAGAATTAGAAAAACACTAAAAAAGTCATATTTTGTAAAAGAGCCTAAAAAACAAGAAAATAAAAACTAGTAAGCATTTTGGGCCAATTCATAATTTTAGAAAAATTTGGGTCAGAAAGACAAAAATATTTGTCCCCAAAAATTATTTCACCCAAACAATTGTACCCCAAAAATAATTTTAAAATACATATGTCTTTTAAATCATTGCACTAAAATCTCAGTAGACCAGAAAGAAATTTTTTCTCAGAAGTTGAATGTCAAAACTAGGCCTATTGAACTTAAATATGGACTACGCTGGTTGTCTCAGTTGTTTTGCTTCTCTTGGCTATCAGATGATGGGAGCAAACTATGTCATCTAAAAGCCAAAGTGTGAGCCAGAAAATGAGATAAGTTGCTGCCCAAAACATGCATTAAGGTTTTAGTGGATGAGATATAAACTGCAAGGTTGAGATACCGTTCAATTTGAATTGCTTCTTGGCATAGGATTTCGCGGACCATTTCTTTGATAGTTTGAGGTGCGGATGGCTAAGCTGAGTTGATCATAGGACTATGACCCTATTTGGTAAAGAGCTTTTGGCCCCAACAAAAATTTTCTGATGCTATTAGCTATTTGACTTTAATTAAAAAACTCTTTAGAGTGTTTGGTTGAAAAGCTTTTTGTATTAACTTTTTGGACCCAAAAAGCTATTTTACAGAAAACTCTTTTGAATAGCTTTTTCAAAGAGCTTTTAAATTTTTACCACTAAATTGACTATATTGACCTTAGCAATTTTCACAAAATTACTTCAAATTAAATGCCACTCACAACAAACAATTAATAAATACTTTCTAAAGTGATATTTTGTGAGTGGTCAAGATGTTTAAGTTAACACCTTTTATTTTAATATTTTCTAAAATTTATCAAATATTTTTCTAATTTGTCTTACGAAATAGACAAGCATGTTTATATCACATAAATTTTAGATATTATTAATAAGTATGATAGCAATGAACACAAATATTGTCATAACCAAAATTAGGAAATATATAGATGTAATTTTTTTATTAATTCATATTTTACCAAACACTTTTTTCAGAAACAGCTGATACAATCAGTCAAGTCAAACAGTTAATATGATAAGTTAACAACCAATAGCTAATGAAGGGAAGCTTTGGAACAACGGTAAGATTGTCTCTGTATTACCAAAAGATCACGGGTTTGAGCTGTAGAATCAAGCCTACAATTCACCCTTGAGATGCAGCCCTTCTCCGGACCCTGTGTGAACGCGGGATACTTATGCACCGGGCTGCCTTTTTTTTAACAGCAGCTAATAGCTGATTGCCAAAGAGATCCGATATCTCCATCACTTCTAATGATTTTCAATAGTACTTTGGTCAAATTTATCGCATTTTTAGTGGCTTGATCGTCTCGTCTTTTTAAAAAAGTTAATCTTACCTTCATCTGTTAGCGTCGTAAACGTTTAGTGCACAACATAATTTGAAAACATATATTGTATGATCAACAAGTGGAGGAGTATTAGCTATTATAAATTGGGTAACCTTATATTTCTATACAACTTCAAGAATCAAAAAATTACACGTATAATGTTGTTTTATCGACATGGTTGAATTCTATTGGAGGTGTACTTATCGGTGTAGCTGACGTGCACTAAGATTTCACAATTTATAATTAATTGTGACTATCAAGATTTGGTGATTATAGATTCTGTAACATACAAATTTAGGTTAGGGCAAGAAAGTCTTTGCCACAAGATATTTATCATAACCAAAAGAAAAGGGGAACAAGTTCTCATGATGTAGTATGCAATGAACTGAGGATATATGTACTGCACAAAGAGAATTGGATCAGGTGGAACTTGGATTCGATTTTAGGCTTAAATTTGAGTTTGACACAATTCAAGTGAAAGTTGGATTATTATTATTGTGGTTTTGTATAGTTTTTCCCTCCTCAAATTGGGTCGAATTAGGTTTGGAATTGGATCTTATTGAGCTCTAATTTGTGATTTGTAATATATGTAGCTGAATAGCTAGCATATTAAAGCAACGAAATGAAAAAGAGTACTAACATCAACCCCTTTTGTTTAGTTATTGTAGTCCTTTGTGTTGAATTTGACTATTTATTTCAGTTAGTCATGACAAAAGGGTGAACAGATGCTGATCTTCTTACTGTTATAGGTTGCAATTCTAGGTTAAAAAACAGGCTTTCCTTCATTTTTACATCTTCTTGGGACGCTAAGAAATGAAGAATAATTTTACGTTAATTTAGAATCTTACTGTTGTATTTTAAAATTTTACAAATTCACAATGATAATCATTTTTGAATATCATCATGTGTGTATATAAATATATATATATATATAGATATAGATATATA
>NCQV01131648.1:19184-29595 GCA_002740545.1 Lophocereus schottii | reverse complement strand
TCCCTTTCACCTGTAACATAAAATACAGATTACAATAACAACTCTTAATGCAGGTTTTGCTTTTGCAGGATTTAAAATTAGTTAAACCCGAATTGACATATACGATCTCATAATCCGCAAAAAAATAAATGACGAGTATAATAAACTCACCCACACTAAAATCAGTCATGTTGTATGTAACGGCCCGACCACAATATTCATGTTAATTACATTAAATCATCTTATTTATAAATTAATCAAGTTGGGCCTCACATTTTAATCTAGTATTTTTTCATTTTATTTCAATTAGCATTCCCTTCATATATATATATTTTTTATACCATTGCAGGTTGAATCGGCAGAATAACCTCGAAATGAATTTTGATTACTCTTAAAACAAAATTAAGACAGTAACCGAAAACCATGCACTCAAAACA
This sequence comes from Lophocereus schottii, assembly GCA_002740545.1. Taxonomy (NCBI): domain Eukaryota; kingdom Viridiplantae; phylum Streptophyta; class Magnoliopsida; order Caryophyllales; family Cactaceae; genus Lophocereus; species Lophocereus schottii. Next base: position 29,179 of record NCQV01131648.1, on the reverse strand, counting down.
GAACAATCCCAATCGAAAATTCATAACTCCTAGAATACACATCCAAAATTCATCAAAATTTACAGAGAGTTTCCAGACATCCTCAGCAATTTACAGTAAAAATTTCATCATTTTTACCCAGCCCAATATCCCACAATAATTCAAAATATCAACCGAATTTTAGCATGAAATTACAGGGCAGATTCGATCAAAATTTCAAAACTGATAAAATACACATCTGAAATTTATGAAAATTTACCAGAAGTTGTCTAATATCTTGGGTAACCTACAGTAAAATTTTCAGGATTTTTCGTGCAACCAATAATTTACAGAAATTGTACATGTCAAGCAAAAAAAAAAAAAGAGGAAGTTAATGCCGGTCAAAGTTAGTTTGACCGGTCAAAGTCGGTCAAGGACCCAAAAAAAATCTTTGACTTTTTTTACTTTTTGTGCATATAAATAAGGGGGGCTCTCACACCTCACACACACGGCAGAGGAAGGGAGAAAGAAATAGAGAGAAGAAAGAAAGGAAGAGAAGAGAGAGAAAGAAGAGAGAGAAAGAGGGGAGGAGAGAGAAAGAGAAAGGAGAGAGAGGAGAGGGAAAGAAAGGAGAAAAAGGAGGAGGAGGAAAAAGAGATCAAAATTTCGGGGTTTGGAGCAAATTCAAGGTGAGTAACTATTACTTCCTTGATTTGAATTAGGGGAGGAGAGAGAAAGAGAAAGGAGAGAGAGGAGAGAAAGAAAGGAGAAAAGGAGGAGGAGGAAAAAGAGATCAAGTTTTCGAGGTTTGGAGCAAATTCAAGGTGAGTAACTATTACTTCCTCGATTTGAATTAGATATTTTATGATATTACGAAAATTAGATATTTTATGATATTACGAAAATTAATGTCAGGCGATAGAAGTCAATCGTATAACTTCATGTTTAGTTAATGATTAAGGTATCGTGATTGTTAATTATAATATGAATGCATTCACTATGGTTTCAAAGTTATGAAATTGAGAAAAATTTATCTGCTGAATTTATGCTAAAGTACGGGTAATGTTTTAATTATTGTGAGTCATTGAGTTAAAAAACATTGTGATAATTTTATAGGAAAAATATGCATATTATTTGAAGATTTGTGATCAAGTTCATGAATTTTGGGATATATACTTTGAGAGTCATAAATGCTAAATGTGGATGTTAGGAATATTAATGTGTATGATAGAAATATTATGGCTAGCGAAATATGATTATACGAGTTCACTATATAACGTTTTCGGGGAAAAGAGTTCAAGTCTTGACTAAGGTCGTTACAGAACGTTTCAGAGTTATGGCTATAGTCGCGACTGTCATTATTACATTATTTACAGCAAGAAACCAGTAATTACACCGAAGATGTTAACAAAAAGTCGGATAAAAGTAAAATGATCGTAATTCAAATTATGCAATGACAAAAAGATAAACATTAATAACAATGATCCATAATTAAGATAATTTCACAAAGTAAGGACAAGTAACGAATTTATATTACGTATAAGAACATTGCAATGACAACGTCGTTACCCCGTTACACGCTTATCACGTTCATTAAACAAGTGTTTGCAGTATAAAAGATAGGGATTTAAATTATCTATTAAAATAAGATATTCAAGAACAGGAATGAAAGTAAACCAAAGTAAAGTCAATGCCTTTTTACATGCTAATAATTAATACATAATTCAAGGGATTCAAATTATCGATCAAACTAAGAAATCCCAACAAATGTCATCACCTTGCACTAACCACAAGAAAATTACATAGGTAAAACAGAAAGGAGGCCACATCTGTTGATTCAACCTGCCAACGCACATTTTTCATTACAAAGGAGAGAGAATCTTAAGGATCAGGAACGTACATTACCTGTACTCTTCAAAAACTCACAGTGTTCTCAGCAATGCAAAATTAGTATAAGATTCATTTAATGAATCAATTTCTCAATGTTTTTGTCACATAAACAAGTGGCCCCGCCAATCATCATCAGGGCTGATGCCCAGCAATTATCAAGGCTTATGCCGATCAATATACCCGCGCGCGGCGTCAACTCAGGCTTATCGATCGGCCTGGGGGGTGAGCACCCAAAGTATGATCGTTTCAAAATGTACATCGACCAAGGGGTTCACTTTCAGATAATAATCAACAATTCACTTGTACTTACATATTTTCTCTCTCCTGTTTGCAAACAAAAATGTTTTAAAATGCAGCCAGTCCAACTAATTTCACATCAAATTTATTTTACTGCATGGGAATGTACGTATTGAGTTTCGGCTCATCATTCGCATGTTTTCATGATTTCTGCTTTAGGTATGTGGCCCATGAACCTTTCACCATCCTAGCAGGCTAGAAGACACCAAGAAATAAAAGGAGTTACAGGGTTAAATGGATGGTAACTCGCCAACTGCTTACAGTGATGGTAGGTAGCATCTTGGAAACTATTTTTACGTTGAACTCTTGGGGCAGTAGAGCTTATGATAGATTTGCTCGGCCACTGGGCGTACTAAGAATTGCTTAAGGAACAAAGAATATTTATTTCATCCTAAAGTTAATAAGTTAGCCTTGTTCAATCATGGAACGGCGGTAACGCCTTCATTCCAAGCAAAAGTCTTCCGCTGCAAATTAATAAAATCGTGATTAGTTAGAACAACCAGCATTAGTCAGTGGGGGCGTTACACTGTAAGCACAGCCGAACACAATATTCTCAAGGCCAACAAATTGGCCTTGATCGTTGCCAAAGACAAAGGTTTCGTGTGCTGCTACGGCTCTAGCAAAGGCGCCATCAGCATAACCTTGAGCAAACTCGCAACGATCTACATTGCATTGTCCACCAATGCTAGCGCAGTCAGAACAACGGATTTCACTATAGCTCTTAGATCTGCTCGCAGGGTAATAGTCATAGCTCTGGTGGAAGCATGGACCACAGCCTTCACATTGAGCCCATGCGAGATCACTTCCTGTGTCGAAGATCAGGTACTCCGTTTGGAAGTACTAGTCATTGTCTTCAAATACGCCTAGTCCCATCTCTATTACATAGATGCCACTCTCCGACATCAATGGAGGCCGTATGATAAAGTCATTGCGGTCATGAGGTGGTGGTGTTCGCCAGCCACTCTACTCTTGCAATGGATATTCGATTGCGTTCTTTTATTCGGTCTGATTCAGTGAGGTTTGGTCGGTATATATAGTGGTGACTCCGGAGAGTCGCGATGAATAAGTTCAATTTTCAGGGCATTAAGACTTTGGGAAAACATAGGATATGCTGATCATGCTCAAAAGGAGGAGTATAAAGACACAGGATTCTGGCCCTGTGGGATTAGCCATTGGAGAACCAAGGCCTTTTTTCAAGTAAGTACGCTTTAGATCAAGATGAAGTGGTGCATTTATAATGCCGATAGCACACCAACTAATGGAAAGAGTACAGAAGACCAAGATGTAGTGCCAATGTGGAATTTCTGAGCATGACGAGGACGGAAAATACATCAATGCAGATTATTGTCTCTCTCTCCAATTTCCGGTGTCCGTACTGAGCTGAAAAGCGGATGATTAAGCATATCAACGCAGATTCCATCAACGATTTCCTCAATATCATTATTCGTCATGACGTCCAACAAATTTCATTGAGAATTTCCTTTCCAATTTGGTCTTCCCGATCTCTAAGAATCATGACTGATTGATGCGTTTCTACTCCTGATTCTCATTGCAGTGCACTAAAGAGCTCATGCACGTCGCAATCAGTCCAACACTATGAGAAATACAATAACTTCATATTTCTGTGTACATGTATACAAAAATGTTTGGCAAATTTTAGATTAATTGGGTCTTAGCGAACAAAGCAATACATATAAATATAAGTGAATTTTCAACTTAAAATCAATTAATTGACGAATTATGTGTGGTGTGGAGTAATTCGGTAGCTTTTTACCTCTTGAAGTCATTCACTTATGCATATGATATATTGTCAAAAGACTAATGTCATTAATAAAGAAAACAAATGCCATTTTTATGCTGCATTAGTCCATCACAGATATTGACTTATGTTATTGATTCTTAGATATTTCACGGGACAATAATAACATCATTCGTGCAAATTACTTATTTCTTTTTTTTTAAAATAAAGTACCATACAAATTGTTAAAATTAATATTATGATATTTGATATATGCACCTTGTACAAAAAAATTTTATAGTACAAAAATTGCTTACATAATAAAATGAAGGATTTTTAAAATATAATAATCCAGGTCTTCGAAGTGCTTAAAGTTAATGATCTATACTTAAAAGGTAGGTCCAGCATTCCAAACTTTCGATATTTTTATGGTTAATAATTTATACTTTGAAAAAATAATAAATTATAAGTCAAAATGGTGATGCTAAAGTATGATTTTTCCTTAATATAAATCGCTAATAGCAAAATGCCAAAAAGTTAAGAAAATTAGAACCTATGTTTCAAGTTTGAATTATGACCTTCCATGATTCCATCATCCCAAAGCTCCCAAAAAGTAAAACCTAATTCTGAGGATCAAATCATTGATTTCTATGATTCTAAAGTTTATAATATTATTAACCTTTAAATCGAGACTACGCACAGTTTGTTAAAAGTTTAGCTAAAATATTTTTAAAGATCTTACAATTAATTTTATAATGTAAATTTTTAGAAATAATAATACTAACATATTTATAATTTATTTTATTTTTTCTTCATTGAAGTAATTAAAAAATTATTATTTATTATAATAACCTTAAATCATATATTATTTAAATTTTTATTTTTAAATAAAACTTTAATAAGTCTTTAACAGGATATATATCACGACAGTAACATTTGAATTAGCTTTTTCACTGATGAAATAACCCACGAAAGACCCATGTATAAGTCAGCTTCCTATTTGTAATTTGACCATGTTATTTTATGTTATTTTACAGCCACCCCACTGCCACCAGCTACGTAGTGTTGGGTGTTGACAGTGATAATCGGTGTTCATCTTCATATTCTCCCGCCCATAAATTTAATGGATGCCCAGTCACTTAAAGACTCAAGCTGAGACGTAAACACCTACACCGAATTTCTTTTTCTTTCTCTCTCTCTCTCTCTCTCTCCCTCTGTTATCCCATTTCCCCAGCGAAAGCATCTCTGATCCCCCCCTTTCTTTCGTCAGCTTCACCTTCTTTCGCCGGAACCCTAACCCTAATTCTCTTTCTCTCGCTTCAATGGAGATTTCCCCGGTGGCGTCCGACTCTTATGATCATCAAGCCACCTCCACCTCCTCCGATGCCTCTTCTTCCTCGCCTTTGTTATCCAAGGAGACAGATTCCAATTCCAACGAGGTGCCGATCGATAAGGAGGAGGAGGACGAGGAAGTCTCCAATCACAGCTATGGTACTACCGCTGATTCGCCTCCGCCGCCGCTGAGTAGTAGGTCATATGACGATGATGACGAAGAAGAGGACGTTTGTCGGATTTGCCGCAACCCTGGAGACGCCGATAATCCACTGCAATATCCTTGTGCTTGTAGCGGTAGCATTAAATTCGTCCACCAGGATTGTCTCCTTCAATGGCTCAGTCATAGTAATGCTCGCCAATGCGAGGTTTTCTTTCTTTTTCCCTTTTTCTTTTTACTTTGTTCCATTTTTCGTTTGATGTCTCAAATTCGAGGAATTGTGAAATTCGTGGGAAATTTAAGTTGACCTTTGGGGTGTGTTGATTCATCCTTGATCTTCCAAGGAAGAAAATGGATTTTCGTGGAAAGATTGCAACTTCTTGCATTTTGGCAAGGAAACGATTCGTGCCTTTATTGGGGTGACGATAACAGATTGGTTGTTCTAGCCTCGCGAAGACTTTAACTGCTTTGTTGCTGGCGTGTTTGGCATAATACGCATTACGCATCATCATTTGTTGTCAAATGGAAATGTGTTTGATGATAGAGAGAGTTAGATGACTGGGTGAATCGAATATATAGATATTCTTAAGGTGGTTTATAGAGATTTAGAGTTTACTTAGCATCATGTGTTGATACCTAAAGATTGACATGGTTACACATTATATCACTAATTCCACTAAGATAAGAGAGGCTCTCACTTTTCTTTTTTTTTAAAATTATTGGAGCCTCTTTGACGCTAATGATATTGCCTACGTCTCTGAAACACCAAAGGTGATAGTCAATAACTTCCCGGCATCTTTTTAACGTGAATTCAGCAATCAAGTTTTCATGATGGACAATCATGCATCTTCAATGAAGTTGACTGTTTTATTCATACTCTGCAAGGATGATGAAATCACACTTAAGCCCTAAGAGAGTTGAATCTGCATTTTTTCTGAACTTCAAGACCATGGTATGCAAATGCTTCAGTGTACAATGCACTCTAATTTCACTTCCTTCACCTGCTTATAGTATACTGATTGTCTCCAGAGTTTTTATTGCTCAACTTGCATTCTAATGTGATCCTATCTCTGCCTCTGGTAAAGATGTCAATGATGAATTTCTTACTTTTTGAAATTTCTGCGCAGGTGTGCAAGCATGCATTTTCTTTCTCCCCTGTTTATGCTGATGATGCCCCAGCTAGGCTTCCTTTTTGGGAGTTTCTACTTGGTATAGGGAGCAAAGCTTGTCATGTCCTGAAATTCTTTGTGCGACTTAGTTTTGTCCTATCTGTCTGGCTTCTTGTTATCCCTTTCATCACATTCTGGATTTGGCGATTGGCTTTCGTTCGTAGTTTTGCTGAAGCGAATCGTTTATTCCGTAGTCATATGTCAATGACCATGGTCCTTACTGATTGTCTGCATGGTTTTCTCCTATCAGCAAGCATTGTATTTGTTTTTCTCGGGGCTACATCTCTGAGAGATTATTTTAGACATTTACGAGAACTAGGAGTACAGGATGCAGATAGAGAGGAAGAAGGGGATAGAAATGGGGCTCGTGCAGTGAGAAGGCCTCCTGCTCAAGCTAATAGAAATGTGGCTGGTGATGGCAATGTTGTTGATGTTGGTGGAGCGCCAGGAATTGCTGGAGCTGGTCAAATTATAAGAAGAAATGCAGAAAATGTTGCCGCTCAGTGGGAGAGGCAGGCTGCTCGTCTTGAGGCTCATGTGGAACAGATGTTTGATGGGCTTGAGGATGCCGATGGTGCGGAAGATGTTCCTTTTGATGAGCTTGTTGGCATGCAAGGTCCTGTCTTCCATCTGGTGGAGAACGTATTTACGGTGAGTATCTACTTCCGGTTTGCTTGTTATGCCCGTGATGGTGTAAAAGCTTTCGCAGATTCCTTCCCCAAAATCCAAATGTGTCTGTTGTATATATCAGTTTATTGTTGTCTGTGAGAAATATTTAAGGTGTCTGTCTGTTACTTTCTGTTCAATTTTGGGCATGCATGACCTAATCCAACAGGATTCCATTGGTGGAGAAGACAGGCTGTGTAGTTGGGATAGAATTAAATGAATATCGGGGTTGGGAAATAGTATGTGGGCCTGAGGACCTTATCGCTTGCTTGGATGTCTCATGTAACATTGGGGTGATCTGATTGCAGGTTTTGGCAAGCAACATGATCTTTCTAGCAGCTGTTATCTTTGTTCCTTTCTCAGTTGGTCGGATGATTCTTCACTACGTGTCGTGGCTTTTCTCCTCTGCTGCAAATCCGCTATTCTCCTCAGTCATGCCATTTTCAGGGCCTGCTCTTGCCTTGGCTAATATCACCTTAAAGAATGCATTGACTGCTGTCACAAATTTGTCGTCAGATAACTCGGAGAATACTCCAATAGCAGCTGAAGCATTAAAAGTAAATGCAAGTGCATTAAATGGTTCTCCCAAAAATATTAGCGCCCCCATATCCTCAGACATCTTAAAGGGGGTGACTGCTGGAACGTCCAGGCTTTCTGATGTTACTACACTTGCTGTTGGATACATGTTTATCTTCTCTCTGTTCTTCCTTTATTTTGGCATTGTTGCATTGATTAGATATACCAAAGGTGAACCTCTAACTACAGGGAGATTCCAAGGCATTTTTTCTGTAGCAGAGGCAATTCCATCTGTTATACGGCAGTTCTTGGCAGCCATGAGGCACTTAATGACCATGATTAAGGTTGCTTTCCTTTTGATAATTGAACTTGGGGTCTTTCCTTTGATGTGCGGCTGGTGGCTGGATGTCTGCACTGTAAGGATGTTTGGCAAGTCAATGGCTCAAAGAGTTGAATTCTTCTCGGTTTCTCCATTTGCTAGCTCTCTTGTCCATTGGTTTGTTGGAATTGTCTACATGTTACAGATCAGCATCTTTGTTAGTCTTCTTCGTGGAGTATGTTACTTGGCCCTGAGGTGTTATCCTGCTCTTAGAATTTCCTCCTTTTCATATCATTGTTTTCTTTCATATTTTACACTTTTACAGGTTCTACGAAATGGTGTTCTTTATTTTCTCCGAGATCCAGCTGATCCAAATTACAATCCATTCCGCGACCTGATCGATGATCCAGTGCATAAACATGGCCGAAGAGTTTTGCTTTCTGTCGCTGTTTATGGCAGTTTGATTGTGATGCTGGTTTTTCTGCCTGTCAAGCTTGCAATGAGAATGGCACCATCCATATTTCCTCTGGATATCTCGTAAGATCATATTTTACTTATAGAGACTTCAATTTATGTTGTGAGACTCTTAACGGGGTTTATCCAATCCATTCCCCGACTAAGATTTATGTGCGGTCTTGCAGGGTGTCAGATCCTTTCACTGAGATACCTGCTGACGTACTCTTATTTCAAATCTGCATTCCTTTTGCCATTGAGCATTTCAAATTGAGGGCAACGATCAAGTCTCTTCTTCGTTATTGGTTCACGGCTATTGGCTGGGCACTTGGCTTGACAGATTTCTTACTTCCCAGACCTGAGGATACTGTTGGTCAGGATAACGGCAATGGTGATGCACGTCGGCAGGTCAGATTACATGGTCTACAGTTGGGTGTTCGTGCTCAGCAAGATCAGGTTCAGATACCTGTCCATCCTGGTTCTCGTAATAATGAGGCCCATGGTCTTCTAAATCTTGATGTGATAGGGGAGCTTGATGGAGAAGAACAGTTGGATTCGGAGTAAGTTGTACTAATATTACCATTTGACTGAATGTATAGGCACTAGCAACGTTAATAATCTAGACTCTGTGATCCGCTTTGTCTGTATCATTCCGTGTTTTTCCTATGTTAATTGGAATTGCTATCACGCATTTGTTCGTCTTTCATACTTATTTGTCTGTTGACATTTTTCAGACGGTACAGTTTTGTATTTCGTATTGTGCTACTCTTGGTGGTGGCTTGGATGACTCTACTCGTCTTCAATTCAGCTTTAATAGTCGTACCTGTATCTCTTGGACGGACTAGCTTTAATGCCATCCCTCTTCTTCCTATAACACATGGCATAAAGTGCAATGGTATTTACTTATTCATTGTCTCCTGACAGTTACTAATAATTTTGTGTAACATGGTCTTCAGCACTTTCTTCAATTGATATCGCAGATCTGTATGCTTTCACCATTGGAAGTTACGTCATCTGGACTATTGTAGCTGGAATCAGGTATACAATTGAGCATATCAAATCAAGGAGGGTAGCAGTTTGGTTTGGACAAATTTGGAAGTGGTGTGGAATTGTTCTCAAGAGTTCTGCACTTCTCTCCATATGGGTAACTTATATTTTCTGTTTCTTGGCCTGTTCCCTGTGTTACCACCATTACCATCTGTAATCACAAATTACAAAGATTGAATTTTTATAGAATTCAATTGATTTGAATTGGATACAATCTCTACGAATACAATCCTCTGATTCTTTCTCTTTCAAGGATGGAGTTTTCCAACCTCTCAACAAAGAGGGATAGGGTACCTATTTATAGGAAAGCCCCCTCGAAAGTCAAGACAGGCCTTGACTTGGGTTTTGGGCTTTGACCTAAGTTTTGGGTTTTTCAATCAGACTTTTCCCTAAATTGTTTTAACTTTCGCTTGTTTTGACTTTTACTTTGACTTTGACTTGATTGTCTTC
>NCQV01131648.1:6333-16355 GCA_002740545.1 Lophocereus schottii | reverse complement strand
GTAATTTATTGCCCAAGGTTACCGTTCTGAAAGGGCATGTATGCGGATCAGGGCAATACCTACTGTATTTAAGCAATTAAATCATTATTGATGCTCACACAAATGTTTGCATATACCTAATAACCTTCTTGTACTTAAAATCTAATTTTGATGTAAAGATGGATCTTTTTCATACGGAAAGTATATATGTAGAATTTTTGCCTGCTCTACTGTATCCACGACAGTTCGGTACTACATCTTGTTTTCTACTGTGAAATCCTGCGAGTGACAGAATAGGGATAGATATAGAAGTGTCAACAGAGATCATCGACTGAGATTTGAGTCCAATAAGTCCTGAAAATAGGACCACCCACACATGACACATCATACAAGTTCAAGTGGGTTTTCCTGATAACAAAAGAATGTTGGGACTTGAGATCATCGCTACAAATGCGGCCAACAGCACAATCTTCTCGATGCTGACAGTACTCTGATTCACACGGACTAGTAGATAACAACAGTTCAACTCCACTCAAAGATCAAAACCTGAACGGATTTTTGCTTTCAAATTCAGTAATCTACGTAATTTTTTCCAGTTTCCAACCTCACTATTCCTCTTCCTCTCTCCCTCTCCTCTATATATACTCATGTCCCCTCCCCTGCCCCTCATACCTAAAAACACAAATACGGTGATCAGCATCCTAAAGAAGCCATAGAGGAGGGAGCAAGAGCAGGCATAAAAGAGGCCGTTATATTGTAGTGACAGGTGAAAGCAGACATCCAACGACAATGCCCTGTACTGGAGGAAGGAGGGGGAGTGATTGTCTGAAATTCAGATATCAAACGACAATGCAGACAGATATCAAACCCCACAAAAGAATAAACGCAGTAACTCCACACAATCTCCATGCATAAGTCCAAAACAGAGAAGCCTCCATGAAAATCTTGATACACAACAAAAACACCAGAAATTCAATCCAACAGCATCAAAAAGTGTGCGATTGTCTGAAATGCGCATGAAGAACTCAAAGCTCAGTTTCTAGTTTTATGTTTTGTTGGCAAAGTTCGAATAAATGATTAACTCAAGACAGGTTGTCATTCAGTGACAAGGCCGCCAGTTGATCGGCAGGGTTGGCCGGCTGCTGTTGCTGTTGCTGCTGCTGAGCAACATTCCTCAGGACTTCCATGGCCTCTGCAACCTTAGCCTTGAGCGCATCTGGAGACTCCAGCAAATGCAGCACCTCAGTCTGGTCCATCTCGAGCAGCATTCCAGTCACCTTGGCTGCCATTTCAGGCTCCAGCTGCTCCACCAGTGGATACAGGTTCTCTCCCAGCAGCTGAAAGAGAGCATTAAGTCCATTAAACCCACACACACACACACACACACACACACATATATATATACATATATATATCAGAGAAGACAAAGACAGCCCCACATGTAGTTTAGTCTAAACCACAAACTAACTGTAACGAGCAATGGCAGAGACACATACCAGCCTCTGCTGCTCAGGAGTAGCATTCGCCAGCAGGGTAGCCAAGGTGCCAACGGGCACAGTTGGAGAGAGTGCAACATCACGAATGGCCATGCCACCCATGTCATACTGAACTCCGGGAAGAACACCTCCAGTGACACCTGGAATTGAAGCATCTGGCAACCCACGTGCTGGTGGGTAGCGGTAACGTCCCCTGGGCATCATCTGCAAATAAAGCATTAAACAACGTTATTATAGAGACCCGGTAAGAAAGCAAACAGAAGATGGGTTATGAGGACAAAATGCTTCATCTTCTGCGCCTTTTTTTTTGGGGGGGGGTGAAGGCAGGAACCATAAGGATAATCACCTGCTGCTGCATCATGGGAATAGGCTGCTGGGGTTGTTGGACTGGGGTGGCACCTCCACGCCTGCCACCAGGGCGTTGACCCTGCTGGACCATTGGCACAAAGAAGTTTGGCATTGGAGCGCCGCCCCTCATGCCAGGCATCAGCTGGTGCTGATATCCAAATGCAGGCTGATCACCCAAATTAAAAATAAAAAGAGTGAGGGAAACAAAAAACCCAATAAGAATACAGCAGTTCCTACGACAACAGAAAGCAGACATCCACAACCATAACAACTAATCTCTCAAATTTATCAATCATCAAGGTCAGCTGCCGTAGGATAAAAGACTGCACATGACTGACCCAACTTTTTTATTGTCCTTCACCATTTGTCATTAAGGAAATCTCCAAGACCAACAAACAGCTTTGTGGACTTATAAGAGGAACAATAACACAAGATGCCAATGCCGCATGAACAAGATGGACAAGCACCTACGATTTACAGGCCAACAGTATTTCAGCCACACCAAGAACATTGATGCCAAGAAAATCAAAGAATTCACAAGCCAAGAGATTTAACATCTACTTATACCAGATGCCATTAACGCAAGTTAAGAGACAGAAATCTGTTCCAAAATTATAATATCATGTTCAATTCGCAAGCACAATCCCTTTCCATTACCAAGAACAAGGCCCCAAAAGAATGTATAAAATCAAAGTTAACACCATGTCTCTTCTGCGTGGTTATGCACATGGAATTTTCCTTCTTCCATTAAACTCAAGAAACCTTGACTACACTACTAGGAATAGAAAATTTGACAGGTTCTACGAAGGGGAGTACTTATCTGCCAGAAAAATTTTGAACACAAGACACCAATCAAATCCTATTTCCTATAATAATAATAATCCACATATCTTCCCCCCACAAGACAGTTTGAAACCCATGATTCTGTCTCCTCCCTACTACTCCCATAGCAAGCGTTGCACTTCCATGGGATCAGCAAAACAAATCTATTCACTTCCCTTGGGGGAGGGGGGGGACAATGACGTATCACAAAGCATTACAAAAGATAGCCTTAAAGCAAAACAGCATCAAAGAGAATAATTTTGAACCCCCCCCCCAAAGTGTCCTCGCCTCTACCAAGGTTTGAGAAGGCCAGCATAAAGGTTAGCGCTATGCCCTTAATAGTGGAAAATGACAGTTTGTTATTCCAGTGATAATATAAAAAGGAAGTACAATACGAAGAGATCCTTGAAACTTCAGCAAGCCCCAAGTTCATCATGTTTCAACAGAAGGCAAACTTCCAGGCAATTTCCAACAAGAATTCCAGGCAGTTTATCATAGCTCAATCAAAAGATTCAAAACAACGGAGTGAATATGTTCAACAGAACCGCACAAAATGCAACAGCCTTATAAAAAATAAGAGAGAGAGAGAGACTAGCTCACCCAAAAGCTCCCTTAAAGTCTTAGTATATAAGCGTTACTAAAGTGGATATCTAAGTGGCTAATTTGTCATTAGAAGCTACTTCACTTGACATCTATAGGCTAGAAAACACAACACAGAAAAAGAAAACTATAGCGCCCATCAGGCACAAACATTACTAAAATGGCGAAGGTCCAAAAATATATGCACACCTTCTTAAATTTATTGCTAAACATACGTAAGACATGTCAGAAGAACACAAGACATATGTAAAGAACATTCAACCCACAGCTATAGAGGAATCCACATTTCACCAAAACATGTGAAGTCAAAATGCTCACCCCATAATCTTGGCATCTACGAGGAAAGATGACCCTGCCCCCCTCAAATAAGCAAAAGAGAACAGTCAAAGACATCAAGTTAAATAGACTACACATGAATCAGCACGACAGTTAACTTCTTGCACGTTCCAGCATGAAAACTGTGAAGAACGCGCATCAGACAACTTCAAATGGATTTCTTACCAAAATTCTAAGTCCAATCAGTAAAGAAGCTTCAGGACCACAGAGGTTATAAGGAAAAAAATAGCCGTTACCTGGGGAGGAATAATAGCAGGCGGTGCTTGGCCATAATACAGCTGCTGACCAAGCCCTGGACCACCAGGGTACATGGGCATCCTAGGACCCACCGAAGGTGGCATTGCCACTGGACGCATTTGAGAGAACTGGGCCTGCATAGGTAAAATATCAGTTTCTGCAATGCCATTCCTGAATGTGGACAATCTAACATCTTCTTAGATATAAACATACTCCACACAACTGCATCAATGGAACCTCAAGTGCAATTTCCGGGTTGCACACAAAATGCAGACACAAGGGAAGCCCATAGGTACAAAAACAAAAACACTAGCAAGAAGCAGAAGAGTCTTCACTGAAAAATATCTCACTTCCATAATAAAATTCATATGGAGGCATCATCAGTTTGCAAACCCCGCATCACACAATATATCTCAACAGACGTGTTGACATGGACATGACAATGGATGCAGTAAGAAGATAAAAGGAAGTAACTTCAGGCCCTTTCAACTTATCCTATCATTACTAACTTCCTTCTAAACATGCAGGTACACGGCCAAACAATTCAAGAAACTCGATCTAAAATTATTAAAAAAATTGAATAACCTACACAAAGCCACCATATGCAGAAAGATCTATCCAATAATGTACAATGAGAGAAGAGAACAGATCTCTTTTTCCCTACACATAAGAAACAACAACAACCACTTCCCAGTGGGGGTCCCGCCTCCACGGGGCCTGGGGAGATCCAAATGTAAGAGGTCTTCCCTTGGCAAGTATCATTACCCATAGAGAGACTAATTCCAATAGACCCATAAAAAGGAAACAAAATTAAAAATTAAAAGTAAAAAAATAGCACATTGTGCAATACTTCACAAAACTTGCGGTTGAAGAGTTGGATTCACATTTGCAAGGCTAGGGCATTACATGTAATTTCATATACCAGCATTGTTGAACAAATAGATGCTTTAATGAATGCTAAACACAAGAGGATGATCTTCCTACTGGCAAGATAACAAATATATCTGGAAAACCTATATTCTAGATGTTCAACATTTAAATTATCAGCTTTTTAAAGTGGTTGAAACCAAAAAGTTGCAAAACTAAAGGTTGATACCTGTAGCCTAGCCCTTCTGTCTTCTTTGCGCTGTGCAAGTGCAACATAAAGAGGCTTGCTGACAATCATCTTTCCATTCATCTCCATCAACTAGCAAAGGAACAAGAATATTGAAGGGTTGTGACAGGTCACAGCAGGACATGGCCAAATGGGCAGATACACAAAAGATCAACTTACAGCACGAGATGCTTCTTCAGCAGTCGAAAATGCAACAAAGCCTGACCCCTTGCTTATACCACTGGGATCTCGCATAACCTGCAGAAAAGTCATAAACTCAATCAGTAAACATAATTAAAGCACCCTAAGTAGAACTAACCCCTCCAATCCAAGTTTGTTGCCTTTCTTTATACTCTGATCCATCCCACTTTCAACTGCATACCTTGTTTCATGTAGCATTTCAGTCTTTGTCGCAATGGTAATTCAAAAATCCTAGAAGATTTACAAGTTGACCACCTCATTTGCATGTAGTTTAGTACATGTAAAGAAAGCAAATGACCAACCTTGCATGAAGTGATTGTACCATAAAGAGAAAACAATTCCTTGAGCTTATCATCATCAATACTATCATCTAAATTTTTAACATAGAGGTTAGTGCCTTGATATTTGTCCACTGTCTCCTTCATAGTCTGCTCAAATCTTTGCTTAAGTTCAGCTTCCCTTTCAGACTTTTTCTGGGCTTTACCAACATACCACTCCTTATCATCAAACTTCTGACCATTCAAAGCTTCCACAGCTTTGGCAGCATCATCAGCATTTTCGAAGTTGACAAAACCAAAGCATTTCGATTTTCCATCAATGTCACGCATCACAACAGCACTCGTGATTTTTCCAAATTGACCAAATATATTTTTCAAATCTTCATCTGTTGTTGACTCAGCAAGATTCTTCACGTAGACATTGGTGAATTTGGTTTTGTCAATGGAATTTTCTCTTTCCTGCCTGCGCAGGAATGGCCCCACATAAACTTGCTTGTCATTCAACAGCATGCCATTCAGCTTTTCTATCGCCTTCAGGGCAGACTCCTCATTATCATACTGCACAAATCCATATCCTTTTGACTGACCAGATGCATCAGTAGCAACCTTGCAAGACAGAATGTTCCCAAAAGTAGAGAATGTCTCATGCAGTGCCTTGTTGTCGATCGCCTTGTCTAAATTCTGCAGGAAAATGATCAAGATTAAACAAGATTAATGATACAAGACCCTTTAGAAAATAAGAAATGGAATTGAAGATCACATACATAAGAGATCCAAACAGAGAAAGAAATATGACCTTAATAAAGATATTTCCAGCTCCACTTTTGCGAATACTAGGATCACGATGAGAATACATTATCCTGATAGGCTTGCTGTTGAGAGGAGTAAAGTTCAGCACATCTATGGCCCTTGCAGCTGTCAACAGTATCACAAACATTGGAAAAATAATGAGCATATTTCTTTTTGAAAGAGGAAACATTATCCAATGCATTTGCAAATGCAAAAATAATGCTCAGTCTCTGTTACAAATCCTATCAGCAAAAACAAGAAAAAAATTCTAGTGTACTATACTGATAGGCATCCCAAGACACACACTAGGTGTATAGTACTGTAATCATATCAGAGGTAAGACAATTCACTGAATTCAACAAGAAATCTGCTGATACTTTCAGACTTCAGTGCTAAAGTTTCTGAGCTCAATCAGACAATCCTCATGGGCAATAGTTCTGAAAAAAAATTCCAGTATTAATACAGCTTTCCAGCAATCCAAGGTGCACAGTTGGTCAATAAACTTCTCTAAAATGATACAATTCATAAATTTACTAGCTATAGACAATAGAACATGAACCCGTATTGTAAGCACCCAACAAGTAAAATTATTCAATTGCAAGTTAGAAACCCCAAAATACCAACCCCAAAATCAACCGAAGATGAGTTTGAAGCCATAGGGCTCGGTCACTGGCCACTGGTAAAATCAAGCCAATTGACACAATTCAAACCCAAGTGACACTTGGCAATTTCCCTTTTTACACTAGCCTTCTCGTGCTTGTCTTGCCTATTCTTCTATCTTCTTCAAAGCAAACTTCATTCCAAGGATACTTCAACAATGATATCAGCTAAGGTTTGAGCCGTCAATTCGTAATTCAAAGTCCTTAGTTCGATGACAGTCTCATCAGGAATAGTTTATGAGAAAACTTTCAAAAGCTTTATAAAGGGAAAGTTCCTGGGTACGCACTGCAACCACTCCCCTAAGGGAGTTCTTTTCTTTTTTTTAGGAGGGGGGTGTCGTTCCGGAGAGGCAAAAGCAAAGAGTATCCATATGAACTGATGGGTTGATGAACCCGTCTAAATCTGCAAAAATGGACCACAACTTCCACTTTCCCAGTTCTCGGAACTCCACAGGTTAACTTGCATTCATNNNTACCTAGTAAGCCATCAACAATGAGGACTCTCCAATGTCAATTTATGTTAAGAGCGACGAACACCAGAAATCTACACACAACATGGACTCATGGTTTAACACATGCTTGTCACAACAGCCCAATCACAACCTATGCCAATAGGATCAAATGCCCAAGAAAAAAGATTGCAAATACTGAGGCAACCAACTATAAGACGATCTTCAAACATCCTGAAAGGAATACAGACTAACCATCGCTAACGTTCCACCAGATTTATCCCAAAACAAAAAGTAAGCACACAGAATGATAGTACTGGATCATTCCTTGAATCACCATAGAAAACCATGCCTTTGCCACTTCGACAATTAAGAGTCGTAGTTAGCCAATTTCATTCCCAACATACACCAAAGTATTTCAAAAATACCAGCCCACATGTTCACAGCCCACTTTGCAGCTTAAACTAAGCAGGTAGTTAAAATCTACGAGTTCACCAACACATAAAATATCAATATAATAATCAACATCTCTCAAACTTTAGTTGCAGTCTGGTAATTCCATAAACAGACCAAGGGGATAAAACTTGTCTCTGTCTCAAACCATCACTAAATATGTTCGTAATTGTAAAACGATTAGAAATCTTCAAACGACCTAATATCACCAAATTTCCAGGACGAATGAGATTGATATGATTTAAGATTTAATCTCAAATTTTTCTTACGCATTCATCATATCATATCTATAATTCAGCCCTAAGTTTTCTCTCCAGTTCACATATTTATATGGAAGAAAACAAGCATCCTAGCAAGAGTTAACATCTAAATTCCCAACACTTCAGATATTTCAGTAAGAGCTAACATGTCAATGTCTGACATGATCAATACCAGGTCCTTAACAAATATATCAGCAAACTTCGCATGACAACAACTTCTCACCCATCTAAATATATCATACCAATCATTAGATAAAGATAGAAAAACCCTACATGTATAGATCCTAGGTCAGCTGCCACTAATCCTACTCGTTTCCTTTCCAATTGATCAACCTAGTCAAAGTCAACTTAAAATAGCACCCGAGCAGAGTAATTCCCAACGAATTCCATTTCGTAAAAATGTCTTCATAATTCGACCAAAAAAAAGGTCCGAACTTCTCAATTGTCCATTACAATAAAGCCACGAAAAGTCAAAATTGACTGTCTAAATTAACACAATAATCACGAAAAGGCAAATGCTTACACATCGAAATCCCCTTGAATTAACGGAAAACAAAAATATGACAATTGAACTAACCATCTTGGGGACTTCCATAGTTGACATAGCCATAGCCAAGTGATCGGCGAGTGGTGAGGTCCCGGCAAACCCTAACCGAAACCACCTGACCCACTTGATTGAATAGATCGTACAGCTGTGAATCTGTCACATTCCAATCCAAATCACCCACATACAGCGAAGTCGTCACAAACTGGGCCCCACCACCAACACCAGCAGGAGCACCTCCGACAGCACCACCAACACCAGCGGCGGTGGGCATGGCACCATTTGGCTGTAGCTGAACCTGAGCCATTTTCCGTCCAAACCTAACCCTAGCAACCAAAAACCTTCGTAGTAGAACGGAAAAAAAGGGGGCTACTCTTTTTTCAGTGTTTTTTGGGGCTAAATTTTCAGTTTTTTTCGTATTTTTTTGACCCACTTCCCTCTCCTCTGATTATTCGGGGACAAATAAAATCTTACGGGATATAGAAAGCTGAAAGGAGTGATTTTTGGGGGATTTTTAATTTCTTTTTTTTTGGGATTTTTGGGGGGAAATGGAGATATAAAGAGAGGAGAGGGAAGGGTAAAAGAGGAAGGGGTTAAATGGCCGGAGACTGGCCGGAGATAGAGGATCGCCGCCGAAAGGGACGGCGACGACAACGGATGAGAAAGCGAATACGAAGAGAGAGAAACAACTCAGCTCAGACTGCGCTGGGGGAGAGAGAGAGAGATCCAGGGTTTGTTCGCCGATTAAATATGACCCCAGCTTTTATTCTCTCGCTTCATCTGGCCCGTTGAACTGGCTCCAACGATGCAAATGGAACTGTCGCCGTCCGATTTAATCAGGGTGTGGGGTCGGTTGATGCTTTCCGCCCTTTTTATTTTTTATTTGTTTTTTTCCTTCTGAAACTCGACTAGCGACAAAGGCCACAATGGCACCGATTGCGGCCCGGTTCAGCCACAATGTTTCAACTAAAGTTAATATATTAATTAGTTAATTTTTAGTATTTGATAGTCTAATATTTTGATTACTATTTTAAATAATATTTTTTCAATAATTTAGTATTTTAACTATAATATTTAAAAATTTAATAGTATTAATTTTTGGTATTTAAAAGTAACGTTTCGTATATTTTTTGATGAAAAAAATTCATTGGAAAATGAAAATATCATCGTTATAAAATTATCTATATCTCTATATATCAATTTACATTAATTAGTTAACTTAATAACTAAATTTAGCAAACACATTTATTTAACTCGTTCATTTAAATAAATATTTGCTAACTATAAATTAAATACATTATCCGATATCCAAACAATTAATCACTACCTGAACTGTTATTCGCTATCTAAACAACTAATTTTGTCGAATAAGACCCGTATACCTAACAACCTATAATCTTTTTTTTCACTAATCAAAAAGTTTTCTATTAGTTTAATACTAATATCTCATTCAAAAATAAATAAATAAATAAATAAAA
>NCQV01131638.1:3823-15959 GCA_002740545.1 Lophocereus schottii | reverse complement strand
AAGGGGGTTGGGGACACTCACTGAGTGTGTGGTTGCTCATCCCACTACTCCTTCTCCTTTTTCCCAGGTTTTCTTTACAACAGGAAGAAGTTTAGTTAGATAAGTGCAGAAGGAACCTATTATTGCTTGCAAGGCATCCTATGTGCCTATTTGAAGGGAACTTACGTGTTTAATGAAGTCATCTAATGTATTCTTAGTTTATAAAGGTATGTAAATAATTATTGAAATTCATGTCATGCATATGGTATAAAGGTCTCTCTGTATGACCGTTTGAGCCAACCATCAAGTTAGTTAGATGTCCTCTTGGTTTAATTTAGCTATGCCTTGGGATGTAAACCCCAATACTCCGGTTGTGTGAACCGTTAAGTTGTATCTTTTACTTTTTCTGTTTTAATTAACTATTCTGGTTGTTGTACTCCGAGCGGGTAGCTCTTCGAGTTATGAACTCCGGCGTGTGGCCGTTGAGTTATGTTTTATATATTTACGCTTCCGTTAATTTATAGGGTCTTATTGTAAGGCGTTTAGCCTGGAAACGGTCAGTTTACAGGGAAAACTCTGTCCGTTTCATCTCAGAATTTAGATAAGAAGTTAGAAAAACGTAACGCTTTCGACCCCAGGGGCCGGGGGTGTTACACCTTTGGTAAGTTATTTCTGGATTCTTTAGATTAAAGGGAATCACCTTATAACAAAAACGACCTTTACATGTGTGGAAAGCTGTGGCCTTCTAATCTTCTAGCGCCATCTGGATTTGATTATGTCATGCAGTATGATATAAAAATGACAATGATTTATGTCCTGTGGTTGAGTTGATCATGAGCTCTGTAGCTAGCAATGGGAAATCTTCTTTTGGATAACATTGCTAAGATCCAAAAAGTCTACACAAATATGAAGTTACCCATTTTTCTTCCTGACATGCACAATATTTGCGATCTATGTTGGGTACTTGACTTTCGCAGATGAATCCTTTATCTATGAGTTTGTTGACCTCTTTTTCAATTTCCTTTACCAACTCTGTGCAAAAACGTTTCTAAGGTTTCTCCTTAGGCGAAACGCCTCTTTTGACAGGCTGGTAGTGGGCTGCAACTTTTGGATCTACCTTGACATTGTTGTGTACCTCTAGGAAAACACATCCTTGTACTGTGACAAGAGTTCAAAGTACTATTTTTCCTCTTTAGGTGTAAGTAATGAGCTCATGTAGATAGGGCAAGACTTATCATTGGTTCCAGGATTCAACTCTTTCAAGTCATCAATTTACCCTATCTCCCATCCTCAAGAGTGTCTAGAGTTTCTGCCAACTCTATCTTTGTGTCTGATTTATCACATTTGTGGATTGTGATATGATTGGAAGAAGAAATTAGTTCTTTCTCCATCTCCTTATTAGAGTTAGAGATTTTTTATCGAACTGTGAAAACCATAGTACGCCTCTTTACTCTTTGTAAACCATCTATCTTAACATCTATAATAGATAAATGCTTCATACGGGAAGGGAAAGAGCTCTAAACTTCATTTATGACTCCTAAGCAACTAAATGTAAAACTTATCTCCTGCCGAAATCCTGAGTTTGAAGATTTTTCACCAGTTTTTACTCTGGCAAAAACTAAAGGCTTTTACTGGGGACCACCCTTGATTTTGTTGAAATTAGAGATCTCATAATCTTTTGCTTTTCCTATACAAGTGAATATTGATGGGTTTTTTTCCTGAAGTGGATGATTATAGCCTATCAAACATAGAAGACTTTGGGTTAGGCTGAGTATTTTCATCTTCATTCTCATCTACCTCTTTAGTGGTGATGTGTTAAATCACTAACTGCTTGTGCTTTCGTCTCCTTGAGATTCTGATTGGCCGCAGTGGTATAAAACCAAGTCCCACTTTAGAGACACCTATAGAACCTCCCTGCTTCTTGATCTTTCTATGGGTTTTAGTGAGACCGTGGGGCGTGGCTTCTAGCACCTTCCCCGAGGTATTTGGGTTTTGAAAATGATAACCAGCTCTTTCCATAAACTTGTATACATTTGGACCAAATCCTTCTTTAGTTCGTGTATTTGGCAAGTTGTTGCCTTCTTTAGCAAAAATAACAAACCTAGAAAGAGGGGGCCTACTTACTTTAGCCTGCCATACCTTAGTGTTGGAATAGTTACACTTCCTTTTAGGGTGGTTATGCTAGTTCTATCATTTTTTTTTTCTATAGCTTTGGTCTCGATACTTCCGCTTGTGCACTCTCCAAGGCCGATTTGCCTTCCTGGCCTTGAGACATAGGGATTACCTTATGACTAGTGGCATTATGCCTATTGAAACAACAACTGGTTTAGTAACTTGTTTAATGGGAGAAATTGTGTTTCCTCGCTTGCTTTCTTTGTTCTTATATTGTTGCTTAGGAGCATCATCTTTTATTACTTGAAGAGCATTCTATGTGCCACCTTTTCCTATAGAAGAAATGGTTAATGCATGGTTTCCATATGTGTAGCACCTTCTTTAAAGAATCTTACATCTGTAAAGTGAGACTCATCCTTAGTGAATCGCTTTATATTCATTTATTTTCTTTTCTCCATATTAGTAGTAGTTAAGGCATTGTTGTAGAGTGGAGGCCATAATCCCATATTCGGGAAGCCATGGTCACCCGAGCAATAACTTATAGGAAGTCTTAGCATTGATTACATAGAAGACTGAGGATGTCGACAAGCGTCCCATTGTTAGTTAAACATAGATCATGCCAATTGTACGCTGGCCCTCAAGGAGAATCATTGTTCGACTCTTATAAACTTCCTCCATTGTGATGCCTAAGTCATTCATCCTAGTCTTGGGCATGATGCTGACAACTGACCCTCCATCCACCCAGATGTGCTTAACTTTCAGCTCCCTAATGTAGCCAGTCACAAATACAGGACGATTGTGAGGCTTGGATGTTAACAATAAGTTATCATCATTAAAAGTGACTACGGTGTTGCAAGAGGTATACTGAATAGGACTTTTTGTTGATCCTTCAACATCCTTAACTTTGTCAACATAAAGTTCTGGTTATCATAAGGTAGCAATAACATGTTAATGCAACTCATTAGGAAAACAAAAGATTTGTCTCCAATCCATGAGAGTTGGCAAAGCCTCTAGAACAGTCAATGTATTGTCAACTACTCTTTGAGGGTTCTCTTATTTGTCACACCCCTCATTTCCTCTTCTTTGGGCTTCGAACATGTGGTCATATTGACCCTGACTTTCTCAAAGAAACATACAGGGAAGAACTCTTCCAGTGTGAGGGGAACAAGCGGCTCCTACGCAAGTAGGTCAATAGGCTAACTTTCAAGCCTTTTGATGTTATTGTACTTCTTCTTCCCTCTTAAATGACCAGGATTCTTCTTCCTACCTCGTCTCTTTCTATGGAGAAGGGTGGTGGTTGAACTTGAGTTTGCTTCCTTGGCCTATGTTGAGGGATAAGTTCATCCCTCTTCATCTTTATTAAGGACATCGACAAGAAGACTAGTCTCTACCAAAGGTCCTTAGCATGCCATTGGAACTACAACATGCTCTAAACTTCCAAATTGAATCGTAATTAACTTCTTTCATTGGGAGGAAATCAATTCAGTGTTTATTCTACAACGAGGCTGAGTATGTTTTTGCTATCAAGGTGATGAAGAGCACTCCAACTGGATGAAAATATGATTTATCTCAATAGTGTCATCCAAATCCAATATTATCTTCCCATCCTTAGCAAATTGCACAAAGCACTCCTTGAGCGTAATGCGTTTCTTATGAGGGTGACTAATCACCTTGTGATACTAACAATATTTTATGTCAGTAACCCTTCTAGCCTCTTCAAGGTGCTTTTACTCTGGAAGTTCAACAACTTCCTTTTTAAAGAGATCATCAAGCATTCTTGACAAATCTGAGTCAGGGAATGGATATTTCTTCTCCTGCTGCTCTTTCAATGTTGGACACTTCTTTCCAGTATCCTTGGAGAATCCACCTTTCCTCCCTTCATACTTAGGCTTTTTGGAAATTCTAACCAGCTCACTGGTTAAAATGGTTATAGACTCTTTGGTGATGACTTTGAGGACTTAGGATTTCTCTTGAATTCACCCTTCTCCTTTTTGGAATCAGATAGGGAAGAGGACTTGTTATGCCGAGTTGTAATTGTCTTCTCCATATCATAAGCCTTCATCGCCAACTCCTAGGAAGTTCTTGGCTTACTCATCTACCAGACGGAGAGTAAATCCCACTCAATGCCCTTCCAACAATTAATGTAATTGAGAACCAGCTTGTCCTTCCATTGTCTAGTGTTTGTTAGCTCTGTCATGTTAACAACACATTAAGTGTTGTAAAATCTATTTAGGAACTCCTGCTCCATTTGTTCCCAACATCAATGGACTCAAGCTCCAAGTTTGTATACCAGTTAAATGCAAACCCTTTTAAAGTTTAGACAGATTGCTTCACCAATTAGTCTCCCTCTGTTCCAGCATTGTTCCATGTCTCAATGAAGTGGGCAATTTTCTATTTGGGATTGCCCTTGCCGTAAAACTGGTTGAATTTGGGAGGCTAATAGCCGTCGAGCATATGAAGACCATCAATCCTTTTTGTATAAGGCTTTATATACAAATGTGTCTTGTGAGATCCTCTTCCCAATTGACCCTTGACTGCATTACTATTAAATTTTGAATTTGCTCAACAGACATTAAGCCTAAAGAGCGATGCTTCTTTACCCTACCCTCATCGTCATATTCTTTGCTATGATTGGACTCTTTATCAGAATCCTTAGTGCTGAAGCCTTTATTGGAAGCTTCAGATGACTTTTTTTCCTGCTTCATCATCTTAGCAATCTGCCGATTTTGACGCTTGATTTGGCGTCCTATTCAACACTCTTCTTGGACAGCTTATCCAGCGTAGCCGTCAGCTATTCTTCGAAGTTTGCAGTCTCTATCACCATAACTGGCATGATGACAGTGTCAAAGGATTCAGCTTCGGCACATGAGGAAAGTGATTCCCTTTGATGATGCCAAAGGGGAATCTTACTCGAATTGCCATCATCTTCAAAGTCAAAGGGTTGGAAAGTAGGGTTGGAGTTTATCCCTCCCATGCAGAATCCTTTTGTAACATGTTGCAGCCCGTAACAGATTTTTGCTTCAAAATATGTAAAGCAATTTGCTTGACTCCATCAGACACCTTGGAGCTCAGGTTTTTGATCTTACATGATTGCGGTAGTGCAATCACAATTAATTGCTCTATGACAATTGTGGTGGTAACGTTTTTCATTCTCTTAGTCATAACACCTCTGGATGCACCGCTAATGGTTGTTGATCCCTGAGATGTGGATTGGATAGCTTTTCTTGAAGATCAAGCGATTGTGTTCTTGAGGCCCTATTCTCTTTAAAGGAATGTAGAGTTTGTAATTTGGAGGAAAAAATGAGAGGCAGATATGTCCACCAAATTTATAAACCCAAATTTTGAGCCTAAAATAAATTAGACAAAAAATGAGAAACAAATCTAATTTCATATTAGTGCCGTATGTGTAGGTACAATCTCTGAATTGAATACAATAAAATAATCCTCTGATTCAATCTCCTAGTGACCTAGTGATACAAAGGCATGATGCTTGATTTTGATCAACGTAGAATCAACCGAAGAACTCTCAAAAGGCTCTTGATTTTGCCATAAATGGTTGATTGCTGTTTCTAAAGCTTGCAAGTTTCTGTAAATGTTGAGTGTAGAAAATGAGGGGGGAGGATCCCTATTTATAGCTCCACTAGCTAAGGTTAAAGTTGGGCTTTGTGCCTAGGCCCAAATAATTATTTCTTTATTTTTAAATGAAGAAAATAATTTGTGTTTTCTGCATCGTCGATGACGCGTGGCGATTTTCTAATTGGCCGAATTTGAATCACACTTAAAATTGATTAAGTGGGTCTTGCCAAAGTTAACTTGGCATATGGCAATTTGTGATTGGTCAAATAATTTTTTTTATACATGGCACCATTCGATTTGTCATTGAATTTTTTTTATCTCCTACGCCTTCAATTTACCGTTTGTAATATTTATGAAATTACAGGTTGAGATGACAAAATGACCTTGAAATNAGACTTAATCATGCTCTATATAACATCATTAAGAACTTATAAATAAACAAATAAAAAATAAAACAATTAGCCTATTTATAAAGGTGGGTAAAAGTTGTAACATTTTATGGAATATATATGTATAATTTGCATCCCTATATTATGCAAATAAAATAATAATGCAAATAAATGAAATATTAATAAATACAAAAGTGTATGCTAATCAAAATCAGCAATGTTTATAATTTTCTTCCAAGAAATACTAATAATAGCCCAAATATTAGCCCAACTATTAGCCAAATATTTTTTATTAAATAGGAGAATTGTTTTACTACCAAACAAAAGAGGAAAAGGGGAGAAAAAGGGAAATATCTAGAGTTAGGAGTTAGAGTTCATTAGACCAATCAAAGTAAGTAAATTCCCATTCCAGTCCCACGTAGCATACCGCCTCCTCCCATGTCTTTTTTCACAATGCCCAAGCCCAGCCCAGTTCCACTATCATAACCCATCCTCATCGCCGAGTGCTGCTAGTGTTAGCCATCACTGGCCTTCTGTAGCCAACGACACCACCCCTAAGACCTCCCACTCTTCTTTGTTTGGCCTCAATTGTTGGTTGGAAAGGTGAACCCTATGTTCTTGTTCATTTCTCTTCACCATTTTACCTCTTGGTTTTTGTTATTAAATATACTTTTCCAATTTAGATAAGTGCTAATTTGTGTTAATTGAGAGTCCACGACGGTGATTTTGAAGATTTGAGTGAGTTGATGTTGGGGATGCTTATAGAAGAATTGAGGATTGAACATGGGTGGCGGGCATGTGCTCTTGTAATTTGATTATGTTGAAATCTGAGGATTTTGGTTATGTATGAAAAACAATTAAAGATTAATGCTAGATGTGTTGGAGGTTACCATGGAGGGCTTACTGGAGTTGAAGGCTGAAGATAGGAGGAAAGGAAGGAAATGTTGATTAGGGGAATTTTTGAAATAAATTGCTTAATAAAAACTTTGAAACTGATTGGGGGGGGGATTGTAGTAGGTTTTTATGTGAAAATTGAGTGAATTTAGTTATTTAAAGGCAAAAGTGAACTTGATGTTGTAGCATAATCAAAGTAGTAATGGTGATGGATTCTAATTAGCGTTAGGAATGACTTTAAATGCAAAAATTACCGAAGAAAGGAATTAAAAGTTGAGTTATATTCAACATATTCTCTTGCAATTCAATCCAAATAAATGGTAACCAAGATATACTTGTGACCTAAAATAATTAAATAGTAATGAAAGTCTACTAGAGGCATTAGAAGTGAATAATTTTCGATTTGAGCCTGCAAGCATACACTTGACATTGAAAACAAGCCTAAAGCAGCAAACCAAACTTGGTTAATGCAAACAATTTCAAGAATAAATCACTAATGCTAATAATAATATTACTTCTGATAATAATTATAATATCAATGCAAATAAAAGTCATAAATACAATAGGAATAACACTAATGATAATAATAACAATAATCGTAATACTAATAATGATATATCATCAATATCATTGACAATAAAGATAACAATATTGAGACCCATAATAGCAACAATAGCACCAATAATGTTCCTGATAATAATGATAATATTATAAAAAGAATCATAATATAGGGGCTGTTTGGTAACATAGCTATTTGGGGAAAAAGAGTCGTTTGGGGAGACTTTAGCTGTTTTGACTAAGTCAAACAGATAAAGAGGTGTTTGGTAAACAGTTGTTTGAAAGAGTTGTTTTGCCCCAAACAACTCTTTTTCAAACAGTTATTTTCATTAGCCTTTTGGGAATAGCTGTTTGTAAAAATTACAGTATTGCCCAAAAGTTTAACAAAATTACATGTATGCCATTAATAAACTCTATTCTAGTTTCTCACCTTGCATAAATCTTGGACAACTTTTGCCTCCAATTTCATCTACTCGACCTTCCCACCTTCATCTCCACCCTCCCTATTATCATTAATAAACCCTATTCCTAGTTTTCTTTTGGGTTAATGAAGATTAAATTATTTGAAATCATACATATTTCAATTCATGACAAAAATATCGATGCAAGTTCATATTAATTGCAATTCATAAAAAAATAAGCATCTCTAACAATAACAAATGTTATAATTAAGCTGTAGGCATTATATAACTAAGTAAACATTGAAAACAAAAGAAAATAAGTAATGAACACAAGTTATTTAAATTAATAAAAAATAATGTTCCAATAATGAAGCTAATTTGTACATATGCTATATATTATTTTTTTAAAAACAAAATAAGATGATCAATAGATAAAAACTTATTCAATTGAAAAGTATTTTCGAGAAAGGGCATTAATGGAATTTTATGAAACATATTTTCTAAAAATAGCTAATTTTACCAAACACTTTTTCTAGAAATAGCTAATTCAAACAGTTAATGTAAATAGATAATCCAAACAGCTAATAGCTAACAGTTAATACAAATAGCTAATAGCTAATAGCTGATTACCAAACAGGGCCATAGATGAGAAATTGAAATCAATTTGTGTGCCTAAATAAATAATCATAAGCGCTATGGTAACTAAGAAAAGTACTAAGGAAAACGGTGAAGTACTTACTAAGCTTGTAACAAACAAACATTATTTGAAACTCTACTGACCATAAAAATATATATTTGCAGTAGAAACGAGGACATTTTTGATTTTATCGAGCTATAAATAAATTTTATAAAAAGAGAGAGATTTTAAAATTTTCAGGTACATTTGTCGCTTGTATGCTTTGAAAATTCACATTTTTCTCAAAATATATAAATTTTCATGAAATGAATCAGTTTGAAACAATGTTTTGTCATCTAATTAAGCAGCTTCTTTAGTGTTGAAGTAGTTTTTTTTGAGGGGGGATAAGGGTAGAAATTTGTCATCCTCTGGGATGGTGTGAGAATCAAGTCACTAGTTATTTTCGGTGCACTAAGTATAATTAACAAAACTAATTACTCATAAATTATAATTTAAGCATGATTAATTAAACTAAACTAAAACAAAGCATACTTAATAAAATAAAAAAATTCATATTGACTAACAATAACTAGCAAGCATCTAATTAACTAAGAAGGCATTAAGTTTACTAATTAAAAGAAGAGAGAGAAAGGAGAGTACCTCAAAAGCTTAAAAATCCAATAATGGAGGTTGCCCTCCATTGTTGGAGCAAGTGGATGATGAGTGGAGGTTAATTCTTCACTTATTCTCACTAATGTAACTCAACTACTCCTAATCTGACCCATTGAAAGGTGAAAGCTCGAACTTGTGAAAATGGATTTTCAAACCCTAAGATGGAGGAGAGAGAAACAGCTTGAAATTTGCATTCTTAGAGAAAGAGAATGACAAATTGAGAGTAGATAAGAGAATAGAAGAATGATTAAAAAAGGGAGATACTAATTTCAATCCATTAACAAACAAAAGCATATGAACTTGGGCGTTAAACTAGTAAATCAAACCCAATAAAGTAAGAACTTGATTGAAAATGAAGATTAAAGAGTAAGAAAGAAAGCTAATTGTATCAAAACTTCATTACTGTTGAAAATGTGGCTAAAAAATGAAAGCAAATCTACATTACCCTCTTATAAACCCTAAGCTAAACTCTCTTCTTAAAACCTCAAAAAAATTCGATCCTTATACAAATGGGGGAAGGGACTTTAAATAGATCCCGACGCAACAGGTTTGACATGGTCGTGCCCAGTGGCACGCGTAAACCATGCCAAATCTCTGGAAACCAGCAACAGAAGTAGGGGAAAACAGCGGGTGGCATGGGCATCTCATGTGAACCCTCTGCCCTCTTCTTCTTCCATTTTTTTCCGGGGAATTATGTGCTTGCCATCCCGAGTTTGCTCCATAGTTAGCCCGAGTTATCTGCTAGGGTAAACTTAGGTTAACACGGCCATATCTCAGCACATTTTTGCACCTATCCCACCATTTGAGCAATTCTCTTTATTACCTACAAAACAAATATAAACTAGTAATAAACAACTAATTTAACAATTATTATGAGCTAAAGCTAAATAGTATGGGAGTATAAGATTCGCACATTTTGAGCCCAAACATTCAGTTATCAGGCATCAGAGCTTATGCACTATAGTTTACCCATGCGACTTTAGCTCAGACTTCTCGATCGGCATGGTAGGTCTGCACTTTGCTCAATGATTGCATCAAAGGTCAACAAGGGTTTCATTTGTAGATAACAACTGACAATGTAATTTTACTCATATTCTCGCCCCCTCTTGTTTTCAAGCTAAAATGAATCAAAAAGCATGTGTTCGCTGAGAAATGAATTTTTTTTTTTGGGTAAATATATTATATTTCAGCTTATTGTTTAAATATTTTTGTACCTTGTGTTTCAGATGGAGTGTCTAGGAAGTGTAGATACCTAGCAATAAAAATAAATAATAGGATTAGTCTGTCTAAACAAGCTCACAGTGATGTTGCAAAAAGTTCTGGGGTCAGAGATAAGTATGTTTTGTAGTTTTAGAATTTCATTTGAGGTTGAATATACACAAATTGTATTTCATTTGATTTTTAAGTAATATAAGAGACATTACAATGTTTATGTAAATAGTTAACCAAACCTTATCCTCTAGACGATGATAGTAATGCTATAACCCTAATTATAGTGTAGGATTAGTTGTTAATGTTTAGTTAATTAAAGTTGTTTAGTTACTATGAGTTGGGACATTATAATTATGGTATTAGAGCCACATTATGGGTCATTGTGGGCTATAGAATGGTTAACCGTCATGTTGGAGTTATTGAAGGTGATTTCAACTATGAACTTATAAAAATGAGTGTACAATGAGGATGGGTTAGTCAATATTTACTATGTCTTCATCTTTTGGTGTTAAGGTCAATGATCTAGTTAAGCAACCCTTTGTACACGGTTTCCTAAGGGGCATGCTTGCGGATTCATAAGTGATTCTTATGATATCAAAATATCTCTAATCTTTTATGTAAGGGAAATATGCTGTATTAAAATATGTGTTAATGTTGAACTAAGATGAAGAGACTTTATGATCAAATCAATATACATGAGGGCCTAGGACACTTTTATAATTGATTTTCAATCGCCATTTAGCTTAATGAATCAGTAAGATAAATTATGGTATGCTATGTGATGTCATATGGGTCATCTGTTAAAAAATTAGGGATGTCATGACGGTTGTCATTAGCTAATTTTAAAATTAAATTGTTGTATATTAAGCATGATCCGTGGCTATGTATGTAATAAAAAGGCAAAGGATCTTTGGATGTGAGTTCCACGCCAACATTATGATTCTTGTGGGATCAAATTATCTCTAATCTTTTATGTAAGGAAAAATTGCTCTATTAAAATATGTGCTAATGTTGGACCAATATGAATAGAATTTATCATTGAATAAATATATTTAAAGGCCTACAACAGCTTTATAATTGATTTTCAATAGTCATTTAGCTCAATGAATCATATAATGTTAGTCATATAAATTATGGTACACTGTGTACGACATATGGGTCATCTGTGAAAGACTAGGGATGTCATGAGGGCTACATTAACTAATTTTAAAATTATGTACACTTATGCAAGTTATCATAAGTTAGGCATATATCCAAATCGTTGCATATTTTAAGCATGTTCCATGACTATGTAAGTAATAAAAAGGTGAAGGATCTTTGGATGTGAGCTCTAAGCAGACATTATCATTTTGGTCCATTGACTTATGTCATAAAAACAGACATGTAATAACTAAGATATCAGTAAGGTGATGACTTTTTGTAGATTTTACAAACACATAGAAGGAAGAAAAAATAATATGCCCTGTAATTTGAGATTGTATGTTGTGTTTACGGATATTATATACTTATTATGAGTTTGTAATAGACCATAAGTGCACATGGGAATTACAAAAGAGTAGACCTTAAGGGCAAGATACTCGTTAGGAAGTTTTAAGGATAAAACAAACAAAAGGTATACAACTACATCCGTTTTTATCATTCTTTTTTTTGGATTAAGTGATGTGTTCTTTTTGGAAAGTGATATAGTGCTAGATAATGAAGAGAGAGAGAGAGAGAGAGAGAGAGAG
>NCQV01131626.1:0-12052 GCA_002740545.1 Lophocereus schottii | reverse complement strand
ACTAACTTCATTTTTAATTCTTTTTCATGCATGAACTAATTAACTTGAATCGATACCAAACACGTTAAATTAACTACGTTTTTAATTTTTTTTCATGCATGAACTAATTAACTTGAATCAATGCTAAATACGTTAAACTAACTTCAAATCAACACATCAAGCATGATTTATATTCATTGATTCGAATCAACGCTAAACACAATTAAATTACTAAATCAATGGGTCGTTGTAAAATCGAATAATTCTCATATAACTGATTATAATCCGATATATATGTATAATTGATAAACTTGTTCAATGCG
Source organism: Lophocereus schottii (assembly GCA_002740545.1). Lineage (NCBI taxonomy): Eukaryota > Viridiplantae > Streptophyta > Magnoliopsida > Caryophyllales > Cactaceae > Lophocereus > Lophocereus schottii. The sequence continues at coordinate 11,750 of NCQV01131626.1, read as the reverse complement.
ATCAATATGTATACTAGGCATAATTCATCAGTTCCAATTCAACCTGAATGAACTATAATCGATAAACTTGCATCGAAATTAAAACGAATAGGAGGAAGAGAAAACTCACCTCGAATCCAAGCTAAAGGACCCAACTCCTGGGCTAATTGGGCAGATTATGGTCCGATACGAACCCTAGCTGAAACTCTAGCTTTGCTTGGTTCCCACTGGTCGCCGGCCTCAAGCTCGTCGGTCGGAACACTCGCCGACCTAGCCGCGACCGGCGTCTAACCGGAGCCAATCGCCCCCGCCTCTGCGCCATCTTCCTCTGTCTCTGTTCGCTCAATCTCTCTCTCTCTCTCTTGGCAGGTTTTGGGCTCGTGGTGTGGGGGGTGCTGGCCTCGCCGGCGCGACGGTGGCCAGGAAGCCGGCGTGCTCTGTCACCGGGGTCGGGTTCTTCGAACACCCCCCCCCGCGTTCTCCCTCTTTCTTCCTTCTTCCAGAGACAGGGGCTTCGACCCCTTATTATTATTTTCATTCTTTTTCTTTTTCCTTTTTTTTTCTTTTGTTCTTGCTACTAACTGCTAATAGCACCAACCCACTGTATCGTAAATCCAATTTTCCAATTTCCAAACCTTAAACTGTAAAGGTTCGATTCAATAAGTTGCAGGATGATTCCCAAAGTTCGACATTTTAGTCGTATTCGGGAGCCTGCTCAATGAAATGCCCGATAGTAATCCTTAATGCCACTAAAACTATTAATCATAAGAATATTAATATTCTTTTCAATAAAAACAGAGCTCGGACAGACTATATCGCTATTACTTCAATTTATAACGAGATGAATCGGCTTAACGAAAGTGATAAAAAAAAAACACAGGTTGTTACAATCAAACAATTCCTTAAGGGATGGATGAGCTCCGAACTCAGGCAAGCCCCACCTTCCAACCTTTCGGTGTAGAAGATTATGACTGTACTAGCAATGACTCCTCACCGACACCGTCAAGAGAGTTAGTTGTTGAATCAGAGACCGAGTCCTCCAGAACTGTTGTCATACCAGCCATGATGACAAGTACAACCATTCTGGAAACGGAGATGGCTAACATGAAACCATCCTAGAAAAACTCACCAGGGATAACAAAGAAAAGGAAGCACGCATTAAGTTTCAAGAAGAAAAGATTGCTAAGCTGAGCAGGAAGTTAGAAAAGCAGCCAGCTCAATCTTCCACAAAGGACTCAGAAAGTGAGGACTCAGAAAAAATGTCCATCCACACTGAAGCCTCTGACTAGGAGAAGCAGGCAAAGAAAGGCGCTACTCCTAAACATGTTAAGTCCTCTGGATCAATGACCATTGAGCAAATCCAAGACTTGATAGCAAATGTTGTTAAGGCGCAGCTAAGTGAAGGTTCGCGCAGAACTCTCGTATACACCAAGCTTTACACTAAGAGGGTTGATCCTCTTCGTATGCCCCATGGTTACCAAACCCCTAAGTTCCAATAATTCGATGGGAAAGGCAATTCAAAACAGCATGTCGCGCACTTCATTGAGACATGCAACTATACTGGGACTGATGGCGACCTTATGGTGAAACAGTTCGTTAGGACATTGAAAGGTATTGCCTTTGACTCGTAACTGACTTAGAACTTGAGTCTATTGACAGCTGGGAACAAATGGAGTAAGAGTTCCTCAACAGGTTCTACAGCACTCAACGCGTTGTCAGCATGACTGAGCTGACAAACACAAAACAGTGGAAGAATGAGCCAGTTCTTGACTACATCAACCACCGACGTACACTTAACCTCTAGTGCAAGGATCGACTGTCTGAAACTTCCGTCGTTGAAATGTACACCCAAGGCATGCACTGGGACTTGCTATATGTCCTCCAAATGAGTAAACCTAGGACTTTTCAAGAATTGGCGACCAAGGCGCATGACATGGAGGCGACAATAGCTAGTCATTGCGGCAACTCCTTCTATTCTGCTGAATCAAAGAAGGATAAAGTTGAATTCAAAAAGAATGTTAACTTTTCTAAGGGCATGACCAAAGAAGCAATGTCCACCTCTACAAGTCAGCCAATTCGCATTATGAGAAAGCTAAAGCTAGGGGGCAAGAAGAGCTCGTTGTTCAAGGTTGTGACAAATAAGCGCCCCACAATAAAAGGACTTAAGGAAAAGAAGTATCCTTGTCTTGACTCAGATTTGTTAGGCATGCTAGATGACTTACTCGAGAAGGGTGTAATCGAATTGTCCGAGTCAAAGTGCCTAGAAGAAGTTGGGAGGACCGCTGACCCTAAATACTCTCGGTACCATAGAATCGTTAGTCACCCTCTTGAAAAGTGCATTACACTTAAGGAGCGTGCGACTGGCTGAGGAAGGAAGAATTATTTTTGATTTGGATGAAACAGCAGAAGCTTGGCCACGTCACAGTGCAAAAGGCTGATAAGTCAGATTTTAAAATGGATCATGCTGAAGTACTAGAGGGCGCAGGAGAATGCTTCACAAAAAGCTTCTTTGATAGTATAGCTGTCTACACAACCTTATGTTTCAAAATTGACAATGACAAAATAAATGAAGAGTTGAATGCCCCTTCAGAAGAAAGTGGTGATGGCAGCATCAAGCCACAAAAACTACGGAAAAAAGAGAATGAGCGGACAATTTCAGTCTCGTCTGTCAAGCAAGTAAATGTAGTGGGAAATCCAGCAGCACCGATCCTTAGGTACGCTCGTAAGCCCGTCGCAAGAATGGAGAATCCCCATTTGCTGAATGTACAAATTCTCAAAGTGCAACCAAGGTTGAACGCAAGTTCAATGAAGCAAGCTAGTGTGTTCTGAAAGAAAAGGGTGTACTTCCAGTTTATAGGGCGAACCCAAGCAAATTGACCAAAGATTCTCTCTCTGGTTTTGTTGCCTCTTCTAAAAGCTCACTCCAAGAAGAAAGTGAGCTATCAAATATGTGCATCAGTGATGGTTTTCATCCTAATTAATGCACACAAGTTAATGAAGAGGTCCAGCTATGACTTCAGCCAGCCAACATCTTTGGGGAATGTGATCGAAGCTGAGCCCTGCGGACTTAACAACAGACAATACAAAGTCAAGGGGGCAACGTTACAACGTCTAAAGTTGGCATTGGCTGCGTACCGCCACAGCCTGGGATGATATAAGGACAAGCAAGCCCTCACGCAATATATCACAGCTGAAGAGGTTGATGATAATAAGGGTGAAAATGCCAAGACCAACCCCAAACAATGGTGTTCGATAGGTTGCAGCCGTCAACGTCGTGCCAATGCCTTTCTTTGTTTAGAATGATTGGAAAGGTTAAAATCCTGAAGCCCTCTGTCTTTCATAGATTGAATAAGGACGAGCAACCTAAACCCTCGGTCTTTGCTAGAATCAAGATAGGCGAGACGTCATCAAGGGCACCACCCTAAAAAAAAAAAGAGATTCAGTGTTCAGTCGCCTCGGCAAAACAATGGAAGTCCAATGTTCAATTCCTGCATGCATAAGGCATGTTTCCACTTTTGATGTGACGGTAGATGATTCGTTGAAAGTAGAGAGGCGCGTCCTAATTCTCACTGGCCATGGGGCTAAGGCCAACTCAGAAGAAAAGAGTAAGGAAAAGGAACAAACATCTTCTAATTGCAATGCGAGCCAAGAGGTCAATGCCTTCCCTTGCGGAAATGCGGGCTTGCTCCTGAGCAAGAGCTTACACTGTTTGTCACCCAAAAAAAAAAAAATCAGCTCCCAAACAAGAGACTAAATTGTTCACACATCCAAAAAAAGACTCTCGAACAAGAGAATAAACTGTTCACATATCCAAAAACAAGACCACCGAACAAGAGAATAAATTGCTCGCACATCCAAAAAGAAGACTCCCGAACAAGAGACTAAAACTATTCGCACATTCAAAAAAGAAGACTCCCGAACAAGAGAATAAACTGTTCATACATCCAAAAAGTAGAACCCCGAACAAGAGAATAAATTGCTCGCACATCCAAAAAGAAAATTCCAGAATAAGAGGCTAAACTGTTTGCACATTTAAAAAAGAAGACTCCCGAATAAGAGACTAGAAGACTTCCGAATAAGAGACTAAACTGTTCACATACATAAAACGAAGGCTCTTAAACAAAAGTCTAAACTGTTTACACACATCAAGAAAATGCTAGCTCCTAAACATGAGCCTAAACTGTTCATTCTTTCAAGTTAAACTCCATTGTAATACTCTTGATCCGTAAGAGTATAAACTGTGAATGGCGAAATTAAAAAAAAAAAGAAAAAAATCTTATTGTTTGAACTACGTATGGCTTGACCCTTTAGGATTCCCCCTCAGATACGTAGGCAACTTTGGTATGCACCCAAGTACAATCATCATCATCATCATAAAAAAAAAAGAAGTTTGTTGATGAAAAAAAAAAAGTCCATTTGATTGCGGGTTTTATACAACTTGTGAGTTTAAAGGAGAAACATAGAGATTTCTCCGGCTATAAATCCATATGTTGTCATGAAGTTAATAATTGTGGAATTCAAATCACAAAGAAAATCAACTAAGACACATGTGCTGCAATGAATCAAAGAAAATTTTTCATCTGAGCTTTATTCAATAGATATCAAGCTTACAGCACAAAATGCAAAGTGAAATACAATTCTATCTCAAAAAAAACAAAAAGAGGTAACTATGGATCCTGTTGAAAATTCTTCAGATGTTCGAAAGACTCCTTTATGTAAGCCTCAGCCTTCTATAAACTAGCTTTTGTGGCTGCATTCATCACTTCAGTGGCAGCAAGTATGTCAATCTAACCCTACAAGTCATTAATTTCCTGCTCAGTTTCTTGAAGCAAATGGTCGCTGGCTGCCACCTAAGAGCTAAGATCTTTCTGTTAATCTTCCAAAAGTTGAAGTTCTTTCAGCAACTCCTGACACCTCGATTCAACATGCTTCAGCTCAGCCGTCTTCACTTCATAATGGGCGTCCTCTGTGTTCAGCCGACGGGAGGCGTCAGCAAGCTTACCTTGCACTTCCATGCGACAACTATCATGCTCTTCAGTAGATGTTCTACCGGAGTAGCTATGTTGCAGGTCGTTGAAGTCACATGCTTGCTTGATCAACCCTTCAACCTTGCTCTCTAAAGCAGTGACGTTAACACCTCTTTGAAGGATGGTGGTATAAAGGTTGTCAAAATCGCCTGTAAGAGAAGAAAGTCCCTCAAAAAGGGTGTGACACACCTTGTCAAGTATGGCTTTACCAAACACTCACACAACATTCTTATCCACCTCCTTTATAACGGCGTCAGTGTTGAAGACAGAAATTCCCCATTGGGGAGCCCTCAAAGGGCATTGTGGGCGAGGTACCGGTGAAGGAGCATTGGCTCTACGAATGGACTCCACGTCATCATCATCTGGGGAGCAAAGACCCTACGAGTCAACTAATCTCGATCTACTATCAAATAAATCCTGACCAAAGGATGGTATTCGTCTAATCGATGGAAAACATTGACTCCCGGAAGGTAGAGGAACGTGTGCCAGCCCCTCATTGAAATTCACATCATCGCTTTCCCCCTAATTTTTTTTTTTTTTAAAAAGAGAGATGTATGCAGGGGCAAAGAAGGTGGGATACACATTTGAAAAGAAAGCATGCTTCTATTTATAAAAAAAAGAGAAAAAAATTAAGGGAGTACCATGCATTCAGTAGGATTAGGTTCAGCATCAAAGATATCCATGATATTCTCAGCACCTTCTGGGAGAAGTTCGATTGTCTTTTCAGTACTTGGCTTACAAACTCTGACAGGTAACTCGTCCTGACCATTAATAGCAAGATTAATAAGAGGATTAGACTTCTATCTACATGTCTCAATAGGTGGAATTTTTGCAAGGTTCTTTAATCTCATTCGTTACCTGTGGTAATGGCGCAATGCTTTGAATAGGGATTGCAGGGACGGGCTTTGTTGGGATGACAATATCTACTCCCGAAATCTTGACATGGGAAGAACCATCCTCCATCGGTGGAAAGCAAGGCTCTACGGGCTTTCCATAACGAACAATCTTCGACTTAGGTTTAGAACCAAATTTGCCTTCATCTTTTGAAATGTTTGTGTCAGATAAATCACTTCGTTTCCTCTTGGAATCACTGGCATGTGGATTGAAAGTTAAGGAAACGAACATCTTGGACCACCATTCACCAAATGCAGGAGTGGTATTCTTCTCAAGTAAATTACATCGCCCAGGCAGTAAGACTTGGGACCCTATTCCATAGCGTGTGAGCATGTGATGATAGCAAAGCATTGTTTCCAGATCAGGAAGATTATCAAAGTCCAAATCACCATGAACATCCTGATAGAAACCAAATTGACAACATACAATGCACACACATACTAGCCTAAGCTTAAGCCAAAACTTCTTATTCTCATCAAGTTTCGAACCAAGCTTATATATATCTAATTGCTTGACTCGGTTCAATTACATCTAAGGCAGAAGTAGTGGGATCTCATCCCAGCATTATTCAATTGAAGCGCAATGAATGGAGTAATTCACCTACTTATACCATTATATTTGAAGTTTTTTTTTTCAAAATAACGTACTTCAATTTAATTTCGAACCTACCTACCTCTCACTTGTGGGTTGGTAACAACACGATTTGAGGGACACTGATGTTATTGTGAACCTGGCTGCAACCGCCAAATTTTTTGAGAGATGCATACAACAATTTATTTATCATATACACATATACACCTTTCTTTTCCCCTCGGTTTTGTTGTTAATTATGTGGATGGAATGATATCCCATAATCACACAACCGGAATAAAAAAAGAAAAAAATGAAAGATGCAATGATAAATTCAAAAACTAATTGATTTGCGTAGTTCCAATAGGATTTAAATTTGAGTAGCTATAAATATTCAAAAATCATCTCAACTAAAAATTTAAATTACAGTTAAAGACTTAGAAATTGGTTTTATACTCTAACATGTCTCCTCACGCGAAGTATTTTAACCCTAAAATGTGAATGTTGCAAAGTCCCGAAACCTCCTTACCAGGGGCAAGTTAGGCTTTCATGTCACGAGGCTAGAAGTTGAAGACGGATACACACAATTGTCCTAAGTAGCTTTGGTATTTGGTAGCCAACTATTTTTAAAGGACACCCAGATAAATTTTTTAGTGAAGACAAAATTGAAAATTTTGGATTTCTATAAGTACTAAATGTATTTGACTATATATATAGTTTGATTATATATAGTTGTTAGCTTTTTAGAGGCTCACAATGTGTTTATTAATATATTTTGATGAAAGATAAAAAGAGATTAATCAATTGATATATTTATCATATTATATTTGGACCTACCTTAGTATTTCTACATGATATGATTATAAATAGATATTGACATGGTTGATTTTATCTTTAAGATAGTTTATTATTCAAATTTGAATATGTGATCTTTATGATATTATATTTGTGATTCAAATTTGATTATGATTCTTATCATGTTTAATAATGCTATACTATGAGATAGGATATCCCATTTGATTAGAAATATTCACTTGGTAAAATATTTGATTTTTCCTAACAAAATTGTAAGTGCTTAATCATGGAAGGAATTGCAATCAAGAGAATCTTTTTACAACCCAAAAATAAGGTAGTTGTTGGATAGAATTGCAAATCAGCCAAAACTAGAGATACAACCGTTGCATGCTGAAAATAGAAGATCTTCAAGGCCCCTAAACTGAAGTTCAAGGCCTTGAACTGAAATTCAAATCCTAGAGGTAATCTCAAATCAGTCTAACAACTAGTTTTTGAGGGTTCGTCAAAGCTTTGCTGTAAATATTGAAGCTAGCTGAAGGCTGAATACAACAAGAGAGAGAAGCAAGCACTCATTGACATATCTCTTACTCAAGCATTCATTGGCATATTACATTGAGCTTCAATTTTGTTGACTCCTGAAGTAAGAAAGGAAGTTTTGATGAAATGCAAATTAATTAACACTTAGTAAGAGATTAGAACACAGAACAAAAGATATGCATGTGCTTGGTTGATTCATTTGAAAGACAAAATTGAATATTAAAATAAGCCGGCGTCCACACAAAAAACGTGAATAACATATATAGGAAAATATGTGTATGATATCTTATTTGATTAAACTTGATTGCTAGACCAAAAACAATTAAGGAAGCCACTTGGCTGTATTGAGAAGTCTTGAAAATTATATTTCATGCTCCTTGATATCCTCCGGCAATGAAATGCAAATCAAAGCAAATTAGCAAGCATCTCATCTTAACTAAAGGACATTCTGAGCTCTCTTATTGTAGGAAAAGAATTACAGCAAATATTTTTTAAAGGCAAGGAGTAAAATCATATCAATCAAAGACCACGAAAGGAGGTAAGAAAATAAATCAAATGCTATCAGGATCCTGAAAATCAGCATCAGACTAGCCTGATCAGAATTGCCTTCTTGGCTCTCGTCCAGAACTGAATATAAATAGAGGACAAATGAACATGCTGCTGTACAGTGAAAGAAGCAAGTGTGACAGCACTAAGAATCTTCATTTAAGCTATTAAGTATTTTTGTAACAAAGAGCTGTTGAGTGATATTGAGGAAATCCTTGTTAAGGAGTGAACTTGAGAGTTGGTGTCAGGTCACAACTCTTCCCATACTTTAATCAAGAGGTTGATTTAAAGTATTCGAGATCTCTAGAGTGAGATAACTCTGAGAGGCTGAGAGTTTATCTTAATAAGAATTTTGAGAGTTGAATCCTAGAGTTAGATAATTCTAGGCGGGGACCTAAGCCTGTTGAAGGCCCAACCTCGTTAAAATATCATCGCGTTTATTGTCTATTTTATTTCTGCATTTAATTTCTGTCTTCAAAATTTGTTTTCAAATATTGTACAATTTTCCTATTCACGCCCCTCTAAGGCGATTCGACTCTTCAATTGGTATCAGAGCTAGTCCCACACTCTTTGACTTAACAGTTGAGTGGGTGACGATCATGGTCCTCTCTGGAGATGTCAATATTGAAGGACGCTCAACTGTCAGACCCTTTTATTTAAAGGAACAAATTTTGCTTAGTGGAAAAATTCTATGCAGATTTTTATTGAATCTACTAAAATGGAATTATGGAAAATTGTGAACAATGGTATACTGTGCCTAAAATCAAAAATGACAAGGGGAAGATATAGATAAACCAAAAGATTAGTATACTAGTACTGATTGGGAAAAACTCTCTAAAAACTCTAGAGCTAAACATATTCTCTATTGTGGTTTAGACGCTAATGAGTATAACAGAATCTCTGCCTGTGATACCGCCAAACAAATCTGGAATAAGCTAATTGTTACATATGAAAGAACAAGTCAAGTTCGCGAGACTAAAATGAATATGTTTGTTCATCAATATGAATTGTTTGAAATGCAGGATGATGAATCTATAAAGGACGTGTTCACCTGGTTTATTGATATTACCAATAATCTAAAATCACTTGGGAAGAGCTACTCAAATGAAGAAATGGTAAGAAAGATTCTTCGATGCCTTCCAAAGAGTAAGGGGGACCAAAGGTCACTGCTATTGAGGAAGCTGAAACTGGAACTTGATGACCTCCTTGGAAAGCTCCTGACCCATGAGATGCATCTCAAAGAGGAAGATGGAGAAAGTTCCAAGAAAGGAGTTGCCTCAAGGGCACGAAAGAAGAATGTCCATCAGAAGATGAAGATCCAGATAGCGATGATGATGAAGCCTTCTCTCTCATTGTACGAGGCCTTAATAAAATGGGGATGAAGAAAAGATTTACTCAACGAGGGTTCAACACCAAAGGGTTCACGTCGAAAAGAAATGAAAAGTTTATCAAAGGTTAATTCTTTAATAAAGATGATGCTAACACTAGCTCTTGCTATGGCTGTAGTATGCCAGGTCATTTGTTAAAACATTGCCCATTAATTCAAAAATGGGAGAAACAGAAGATTCAAGAAAAAAGGACAAAGAGCTATGATTGCCGCCTCGAGTGATAGTGAGACAAGCGATAGCGAAAGAGACAAAGAATGCACCACTTGTCTGATGGCCAAAGATGCACAAGAGGGTGAACAATCTGAACATGAAAGCACTAATGAGGTAGATATATCAGCATTATATGAATGCTCTAAAGTTGAACTAATTGATGCCTTACTTAGCTTTGCGAACCTAGAACAAAAGTACATGTCTAAATATAAAGACCTCAAGAAAAAAGTATGAGAACTAAACCAAAAAAATTTTGGTCTTGAAAAGTTGAGTAAAGAACTTCACGACAAAATTAAAAAACTTAGAAACTGAAAATGCTAAATTATCAACCAAGTGTGATGCTAAACACGAAATAATTCTTAAATTCACTAAGGGACAAGAAAATTTGGACAGACTTCTTAGCACACAAAGGACATCTTTTAATAAAGAAGGAATCAGATATGACCACTTCAACAGGAAGAAAAATTATAAGAACTTCTTTGTAAAGCCCACTGAAAATAAGATGAATGTCAAGGCATGCAATTATTGTTCAAATAATGGTCATACGGCTCACTCATGTCCACTTAGAAAACCATTTTCAAAGATTGTTCAAATATGGGTTCCTAAAGGAACAAGACCTCCTAACGTAATAACTTGCAATTTTGAATCTAGATTTAACGCCAACGGCAGAAGGAAGGGTTGATTTTTTGTTTTGCGGGTGTACTTGAAATCTGGACAAGACCTGTGGTATCTCGATAGTGGATGTTCAAGGCACATGAATGGTAATGCATCCTTATTCACTGACATTAAAAAGAAAAGACACGGAAGTGTCACCTTTGGCGACAAAAGCATAGGCAAAATTATTGGGGTTAGAAAAATAGGCAAAGATTCCATTGACAATGTTTACCTGGTTGATGGACTAAAATTTAATTTATTAAGCATATCTCAATTATGTGATAAAGGAAATCTAGTTACCTTTGATTCAGCTCACTGCATCGTTAAAAACAAAAAATCTGAAAAAACTTCCCTTTATGGACCTAAAGTAGATAATGTTTATGCTACAGATATTGATAATGTTCCTCCTCAAGATTTGTCATGTTTTAAAGCATCATATAATGAAGAAAAATGGCTATGGCATCGCAGACTAGGTCACGCCAGCATGCATACTATTAATAAATTAGCAAAAAGAGAATTAGTACTAGGACTTCCTACATGCGATTTTAAATATGATCACATATGTGATGCATGTGCCAAAGGAAAGCAAGTACGTAGTTCTTTTAAATCAAAGAATAATACTAGCACATCCAGACCATTAGAACTACTTCACATAGACTTATGTGGACCGATACCGATACAACGTCTAGGGCATAGTAAGTACATTCTTGTAATTATAGATGATTATTCACGATTCAAATGGGTATCCTTTTTAAAAGAAAAAAAACGAAGCCTTTAAAGAATTCTCAAAACTTTGTAAATAATTACAAGTTCATAAAAATTCACAAATTGTATCTATAAGAAGTGATCACGGAAGAGAATTTGATCAAAAAGAGTTTACCAAATTCTGTAATAAGTATGGAATAGCCCACAATTTCTCAGCACCATGTACACCTCAACAAAATGGTGTAGTGGAAAGGAAAAATCGCATATTAGAAGATATGGCTCGTACAATGATGTGTGAAAGTAATGTAACTCAACACCTCTAGGCCGAAGCAGTCAATACTGCTAATTATGTTCTGAATATTCGTTTAATTCGATCGATTTTGAAAAGAATGCCCTATGAATTATTCAAAGGTAAACGACCCAACATTTCATATTTTAAACCTTT
>NCQV01131593.1:17856-32190 GCA_002740545.1 Lophocereus schottii | reverse complement strand
TCAGGTTTTAATACCTTATTTGCGGTCGGTTGAACCTTGCAATTAAATTCAAGCACATATTCCATGGTGGTGTTAGACTATTCTTTCTAGTTACCCTGTTAAATGAGGTCTCATGCATGTATTATGCCAACTGTTTTGCATCTGCGTGGTGCCTTTTCTTTTACCACTATTATTCTCGTAGGCATTTTAAGCATAGTTTACCCTGACAGCTTTATTTGATGGACCACATACTCATTGCCGCACAGTGCCACTGTAGGACTGCGCCAACGTGGGTTCCTAATGTTTTCTTGTTATAAAACAGATGAGCATGCAACTCTCTGTTGCTGATGGTCATCTTTGCAACATGGGGAAAATGATTGAAGAAATGGAAAGCAAGTTGAGAAATTCATTGGATCAGGTACCTAAAGTGGAGCATGAGTCATGCCTGATCATTCCTCTTATGTACCATTTATTTCTTTTATGAACTGCTGTAGCTCCTAGTACCTACAATTTTACAAGTTAGGGGTTGGCTGCTTGTCCTGGCATGGTGCTGTGCTATGCACCGAACCCGAGCACTGTCTGTTAATACAAGATGAGGTTCACCTACTCAAATCCTGATCATACCTGCAATTCCTCTTACATAAGATATGAAATTGCCAAATGTAGCAGTCTAGCAGCCTTATCTTTGAATCGAATAAGCTGTTTTTGTGGGACCTTGAATTGATAACCATTGCCTGCTTGCTACTATGTAGAGAAATTAGTACCGAGCTCAATTACTTTCACATTTGAATAATAAATAAACAGATAGAGAATTCATGTTCTTTTTAGAATTCAGAATGGCTTTTTAGCTGGTATTGGTTGCTGTGGCTTCTGAACAGGTTTACTTTGGGAAGACAAGAGAGATGGTTTGCAATCTACGGCCACCAGCTGAGTTGGTATCGATGAAACTGCCTTAGAGCGGATCGCTGTGCCTGAATTGTGTTTTGCTAGTTTCATAATGTGATATGTCTCATGTTTTATGCATGATTTTTTTCGTGTTTTTTTTTCCTTTTTTTCTGGAATGTTTTTCTGTCATTATTTCACACAGGATATGGTTGTGGGCGATTTAACAATATTCCTGTACACCTTTTGAAAATGCTGGTCCCTTCTCTAGAGAGGGTGCGGCTCTGCGTGAAGTCTCTGCTTTGATGAAAAATTTGCTGTCGTACATTTTGAGTTTTGAGCTTGAACTAGCTAAATTTGGTAGTCGGTGTTGCCTTTTTTGTATGTTGGATTTTGTTCGACAATAGGGGCTTGTTCGTTTTCAGCATTTTGGAGTGTGTAGTGGGTTGGAGTAAATTAGAGTGGATTGGAGCACATTGGATAGTTTTGAGCACGGGTTGAGTTGATGGAAGCAAGATGAAACATGTTAAAGCATGTGCAAGGTCAATATGTTAAATACGAATATGATTTAGGCATGTTGTACATCCAAGCGGAGGAAAAGATGGAAAGGTATTGATTCGTCGTATGCGGCAAACAAATTGCTATTTACGGATTAATGTGACATTTCTGTTGCAAGTTCAAGTTACATCTTAAGAATGACGCGACAATGGCATCGCACAAGCGTCGTAAGCATGAATTCAAAATGTAGCCGATCCATGACGAAACGGTTGTATCGAAAAGGTTTTTTAGTTGGTCAGACCATGGTTAAGAAGACCGGCCCTGACCGGCTGGTCGGACTGGAAATCGGTTGGAGGAACGGTTCAGAAATTGCATAAAATCATTTTAAACATCAAACCAGAAAAAACCGGTCAAACCTGGTTGGACTGGCTAACTCGGTCAAACCTGGTTGGACCGATTGACTCGGTCAAACCGTCCAACCCGTGGTTCGACCGGCTTTTCCAGTTAAACATAAAAGGTGCTGGGTTTTTTTCGTTTTTGGTCCTTGAGGTGCCCGTCTCTCTCTCGAAGAGAGAGACTCTAGAGAGAGAGAGACTCTTACAATCACTCACTCACATTCTCACAACCCTAGCAGCCTCCTCGATGACTCGCGCTGACTTTCTCTTGCTCTCTCCCTCTTCGACGAGGTGGTGTGTCGCCGCTGGCTGCATCGACTGGTGTCAAGCATTGGGTTGTTTTGTTGGTCCTTCCAGAGCAGTAGCGTAACCTCTCTGCCTCTCCCTCCTCAACGGCCGACGCCTGCTCTCCCTCCTCGACGCTGGCTGGTGTGTCGTCGCTGATGCTGCGACCGCTATCAAAGCAGCGTGCTTTCTCACTCTCATCTCTCTCTTTCCTTAATTCCTTCTCGACCTCTTCTTTCTTATTCTCACTCTCCTCTCTGCTTTCTTACTCTCATCTCTCAGATTCTCAATGACTCAACCTCAGGTCCTCGGGGATTAGGGCGCCGTTTGCTTGCTATTGGTGCTGGTGGTGGGCTAGTGGTGTGGGTTTGGTGGTGGGCTGGTGGTGTGGGTTTGTGGGCAGAATCGAGTGCCTCGATGAGTGTCTTCTTGATGTACCGGCTTCAATTGCTATGATTGCTAAATTAGCTAGTTACTTGGATTAATTGTTAATCTGGCTTTTTTGAAATTTCAATTAACTTTGCTTGCTTCAGCCTTCAATTGATTGGTTCATGTTTGAACTTTGAACTTTGGGTTTTGAAATGTGAACTTGCTTTTGCGATTTGTAAATTGCGATATCTGTGTTTGATATAGTGAAATTTGAAAAAAATATATATATAACGAATATATGTAAATTTTTTTCCCAAGTTCACTGGGTTGTGCTGGTCTAATTCGGTTGGACGGTAAATCGGGTCAACTGGTCCAACTCGGGTCGAAACGATAGGACCGGTTGCTTGGCCGACCGATTCAATCACCGGGTGGGTTCTCTCGACATTGGGCCGAACTGCGTTTTACTCGTGATATGGAATGCAATTTCCACATTAGAGCGATTTTTCCATATTTTGCGGCCAAAACCACAATCGCGATCGAAATCGTATTTTGAATCCTTGGTCATAGGTATATCGCATATGTGCCTACAATGATAGTCATAACTCACAAGCAGTTGTTATATCATGCAATCGATTGTACAGATGTAATTGTACAATTGGATTTCGGCTCATTAAAAATATCATATTGCTCACTAAAATATGTTGGTGTGCACCCAATTTCGCTCACTAAAAATAATGTATAGCTACTAAAAAATTTTAGTGAGCTGAGACACGAACTTAGTGAGCTAATAAATACTTTTAGTGAGTAGACAGATCGAAACTAATGTATCTTATGTGCCCAAATTTCACTTAGTAAAAATACTATATAACTTATTAAAATGTGCTATTGTAATTAAAAAAAATATATTATTGCGCATCTAAAACTCAATAAATTATATTCTAGTCGTTTATATTTTTAGTAAGCTATGATATTCATTTAGTGAGTTGTTATATCAAATAACCGATTGTTCAGAAGCAATTGAACAATTGAATTTCAGCTCCCTAAAAATGATGTATAGCTCAGTACATTATTTTAGTGAGTTGAGAAACAGTTTTAGTGATGTCATGCATACTTTTAATAAGCGGATAGATCAAAACTAATGCATCTTATGTATTCCATATTTCACTTAATAAAAATACTATATAACTTATTAAATTGTGCTATTGTACAAAAAAAAAAAAATGTTATTGCGCAGCTGAAACTCACTAAACTGTATTATAGTTGTCTATATTTGTAGTGAGTTATGACATATATTTAGTGAGTTAAACTATATTTAATGAGTTCACTACATTTGTATTATACTCACAATATATATTATAAACACCCTTATGTCATAGTAAAAAATGATTGAGCTGTAACATAATTCAAAAACTTGACAATATTATTTGCTGGCTATATGTACTATTCTTTTTATTGAATTATGCTATTTATTTAGTAGGTTATGATAGATATTTAGTGAGCTATAAAATGTATTTTGTGACCAATATGATTTAGCGTGGAACATAATTATTCATAATAAAAAAATGAGTGAACAAACAATATAGTACACAATTTTAGTTAGCACATAGACTTTTTTGTTCATATTCTAAGGTATGATATATTCGTCTTTTAGTGAGATATGACTTATGTTTAGTGAGCTATGACATATTTTTAGTGAGTTAGATTATATTTGTATTATAGTGACTAAATATGCATGATACGATGCTCTTATGTCATAATAAAAGATATATAAATATTTCTTACTGACATTGTATTGTTCATTAAATATATTACATAGCTCACTAGCATATGCAGTATTACTAACTGATGTTGTATCCATACATACAAAAATTTGTAGTGAATTTTTTCCTTATTTTTGTTTATTTTTATAATAAATCTATATGCTTCTATTGAGTAAAAATACAGATAATAAATTTACAAATTTTCAATTAATATTTATCTTAAAAATTAGAGTTTTTATACAAAAATAGTGAACGTAGATCAATAATGTAAATATAAGTGTATGCCTTTATATTTTAATGGAAGAATTTAAAAAAATGTGTGTGCATATTTTGAAGGGGGGGAGGGGAGCATGTGCGGTGTGCCATTCACAAATAAATGAAGTAAATAAAAAGTATTTGGTCATTGGTCTTCTCCACATTTGCTTATACAAAAGAAAAAGAGAAAGAAAGAAGAAAAAATAGGTTATAAAATTAGGGGACAATGAACTATTAAATAGAAAATACGAGAAAAAGGGGGAAAGATTTTTGTTAATAACAAATATAAATTCTTTTAATGTGTAAAAAAATAAAGGATGAAAAGGACGAACATATTATACCAAATTTTCAAGTAAATAATGTGTAAAAAAAAAAAGGTGGACAAAATGAACCAAAAAAAATTATGCAATCCAAAACAAGGGGGAAAAATGACCATAATTGTGGACCCTGGTGAACGAATGAGATGTCCACCCAGTTGCATACAAGAATTTGCAACTCACAAGCATTTCATGTTCTGGTTATCATACTAAACTCTTCTTTTTATCTGTGTTTTAACGAATTGCTTGCTGGGCTGGGATGTCAAATTAGCTGATTAATCTCTTATTCGCGTGCTCTATCGCTTAGTTCATTATTGGCAGAGTTTGTGAGATATTTACTCGAAAGCAGGGGGTTTTTTTTTAACCAAAAAAGAAGAAAACTGTTTTAAGGATGGAAAAGCTAGAAGTAGTGAAAAATATATATAGAGAGACAGAGAGAGAATGAACTAAAGACCCTTTGGACTTTGGAGTTGGGAGAATAAGAGGGGAAAGACGATAATTAATGGAAGTACAAAAATACAGAAAGAAAAAGAAATGGAACGGAAGAACGGAGGTTCTGAAATGGGGCCAATGAAAACAAAGGGAAAAAAAAAAGGCTTAAGAGTTTTAGAAAGTAAAGACTAGAGAGAGATGTACAGTAAGGGTATAAGAAATCTCAAATTATATTGTGTCAAATCTACAACGTATGTTATTTATATTGCATATAGTATAATTCAAGTTTAACATATGGCACATGGCAAGTTCTCCCAACTTTGATATTATTTCTTAATCTAGAGTCAAGCCTATAAAAAATAATAAAAAATTCCTTATTTCTAATATTAATAATTTTAAAACAATACAATTAATATAATATCTAAATTTAAATATTAGACAAATCAAATAAAAATTTACTTCCAAAAATAAGGTGCAGCCTTGCAATGATTCATTGAAGGTGGAATTTGGAAAATAGCCTCGAGCATGACATCCCTTTGGCCGTAGAAAGCGACAAAGAATTTCCAAAATAATCCAAATGAAAAATTTCCTTTTTTAATTGCTCAAAATCAATACTTCCTAATCATGTTTGTATGCCCTTTCCAACCAAAAAAAAAAGAAAAAAAATTAAAGCACAAATAACTTGTTACATGAATTAATTAATAATTCGTGAATCACCTAAAATATTGTATTCAATTAGCTTTGAAAGAAGTAGAGAAAAATTCACAATTAGTTTAGGATAATATAAACTAGTTTTCTTTTCTTTTTTTCCATTCACAAGTGATTCTTGGAGTGGGGTTTTCCATTTGACTTAAAAAAAGAGTACTGTACGTTTATTTTTACATAGGCTCAAATAATTTTTTTTTCCTCAAATTAAATGAATTACGAATATCATTTACTATACTTTTTACATATAGATATTACAATTAGAAATACTCAAAAAAATTTCATTCATTACATAATTACAGAAAAACATAACACAACCTCCTAATCTTTTGGCAAAAGTTACTCTTACATAATTTGGATCATCTTTCGTTTAATACATATTCTTATTCTTATTATAATGTTTGAAAGTGTCATAAATCTGCAAAAGTGTGATAATTTTATGTGATCTCTTATTATCAAACAAAATACTCTAATAATACACGAGGAACAATGCATCAAATTTATTAATATATAACATGTGTGTACATATTCAACTAAGTTAATCATAATCTTTTTTAGTACATAGGAGATCTCAATTCAATAATTTCTTATAGTTCGTACTGCCCAATAACTGTATTTTAAGTTTGAAAACTATTAATTTAAAAAAAAAATAAAAATTTCATACTTCAAGTAAATATTATATATATTTACTGCAAACAAAAATCCAAAAATCATCCTATGCATTGTATGAGGGGAAGCACACTAGTTATAACTTTAATCCTTGATTAAAGTAAAACCAAATCCAATCTAAATACCATAAGAATTATAGCCCAAAAACATTAAAAAAAAAATAATGTAGCGCTTCGTGAGACCTAGGAGAAGGGTCAGGAGCAACAAGGGGACTGATATGTTGTGTTTTGCTACATGAAATATTGTGATTCTTATAGGGAAATCAATAGAATTAGTTAAAACTTACATGTATGTAAGATTAGCATTGCTTGTATTCAAGAAACTAAGTGGGTGGATGTTATGGTAAAAGTGATTGATGGGTATAAGATTTGATATTCGGGTTTTAATATAGCCAAAAATGGAGTCAATATTTTGGTCAGCAAGGAATTAGCTGATCAAATTGTTGAGGTGAGCCATGAGAGTGATCGAATTATGTCCATCATGCTAGTGGTGGGTTTAGAGATTCTTGATGTAGCAAGTGTATATGCACCTCAGATAAGATTGGCAGAGTATGTTAAGATGCTATTCTATGAGGTGTTGGATGAGGTTATTGAGAATATTCTATAAACTAAAAAACTTTTCATATAGGTGATTTTAATGGGCATATAGGAACAAAAGGAGATGATATGATATGATACGTGGAGGTTTCGGCTACAGGGAGAAAAATAATAGATGAGTTCTTAACTTTATAACTGCATATAGGCTGTTGATTGTTAACTCTTATTTTAAAAAAAAGGATCAACTGGTGACTTTTAAAACTGGTAACATAAACACAAAAATTGATTACTTTTTAATGAGTGTTAACAGTAAGATGCTGTGTAAAGACTATGAAGTGATACCAAATGAGTTCTTAATCACACAACACAGGCTACTAGCGATGGATGTGGAGATCAAAAATTTGAAGGAGAAGAAGCGAAGTGTTGGGGATTTCAAAGTTAAATGGTGGAATCTAATCGGCGAGTATGTGACTAAGCTATCAGATAAGATTAAAGCTGAAGCAAATAGGGAACTAGCAAGGAATGCAGATACAATGTGGGAAGAGATAGACAAAATGCATTCGAAAGTCGGTAAAGGAATTTTAAGAGTTTCTACTGGAGGTGGTAGCAGAATAAAAGGAGCTCGGTGATAGAATGAAGAGGTGAAGGAGAAGGTCAAGGAGAAACAAGATGCTTACATTGCTGTAGTAGGTAGTGAAATGGATGAAGAAAAGAGGTTAATAAGGCAAGTTACAAGATTGCAAAAAAGGAAGCAAAGAGAGCAGTTACCATAACAAAGAGCAACGCTTATGAAATGTTATATTAGAAACTAAAGACTAAGGGAGGAGAGGAGTTCCTTAAGTTAGCAAGGGCTAAAGAAAGACGAACGAAAGATTTGGGAAGTGTAAAGCATATTAAAGATGAAGACAGTAAGGTTGTAGTTGAGGACAACAAATAAAAGAAAGATGGAAACTTGACTTCTGTGAGCTCCTTAATGGTGAGACGATTGAAGCTCTCCGACATAGTCGCAAAGGGTGCTACAAGGAACAAAAAAACTTCAGGTTCTGCCATCGTATCACCAAAGAGGAAATTAAAGAGGCATTAGGAAAGATGAAGAAAGGAAAGGTAGTTGGCGTAGATAATACTCCTATAGAAATTCCAATGTGGTTGGGTGAAGAGGGTCTTAATTAGCTAATGGAGATATTTAATGTTATTTTTAGGATTGCAAAGATGCCTTGCGAATGGAGATTTAGTACAATTATTTGATTATACAAAAACAAGGGGGCATTCCAAACTATTATAACTATACATATATAAAATTGCTTAGTTACACTGACAAGTTGTGGGAAACAGTAACTGAGAGAAGGTTGAGAGAGGATATAACTATTTTTAAGAACCAATTTGACTTATGTTGGGTAGGATAACCATAGAAGTTATCCATCTCATACGAAGGCTGATGGAATTCCACATGAAAAGGAAAAAGAACCTCCATATGGTGTCTATTGACCTAGAGAAAGTATATGATAGAGCACATAGGGAAGTGCTTGGAGAGGAAAGACATACTGCTTGCATACACAGGAGTTATCATATATTATGTATGAGGGAATAAGGGCATTAGGAGAGGATACAAATAACTTTCCTATAGATATTGAACTCCATCAAGGATCAGTGTTGAACCCTTTTCTTTGTTACTTTGGTTATGGATGAGGCACTGTGGTGTATATTAGTTGATGATAATATTGTGTTTTATAGATGTGACTAGGGATGGAGTTACTGACAAGTTAGAACTACCCTAAAGTGTAAAGATTTTAAGTTTAGAAAATCATAGACTGAGTAGTTAAAATTCGATTCAGTGGAGGGGAGGGAGTGCGAAGCTGACGTAGCCTTTGATGGTATGGTTATTTTCAAAAGTTTAGGTATACGTGCTCGATCATCACAAAACAAGGGGATATTAACAAGGATATTAACCAACGAATACAGGTAGGATGGCAAAAATAGAAGAATACTTTAGGTGTGTTGTGTGATAAGAAGATACCACTAAGATTGAAGGGGAAACTTCACCATATGGTTATTAGATCAACATTGTTGTATAGAGTTGAGTGATTAGAGACAAAGTAGGAGAGGCATTCATCAAAGATAAAATGAGAGAGGTTAGACTTAAGTGGTTTAATCATGTAACAAGAAGAAGTATGGAAGTAGAAGGATCGCGGTAGACTAAGGAAGAGTTAGAACAAAGTAATTAGATACGATTTGTTTAATTTAGGATTAACGGACGACATAACCTAAGACAGGAGTCCAGTATTAATGTTGCAGATTCTACGTAACTTTTTACTTGTCCATCTTTAGCTTCTAACTGTGCAGGGATTTGTTGGTGTGTAGTTTTTAGCTATTACTTATCACGTATATCATGTGTTTGTTTATGTTAGTAGTATTTGGATTGTGGCATTGGTAGCTATTATCAAGCATAGTGTTATTTTACACATTGTCCCTATCTTTGTTATTTATATATTGTCACTTGATTTTAGGATCATTGTTTTTGCTATCTTTTATATGCCAAAAGATTTTCAACTCTAACATGTTTTCCCAAAAACTTTTGTGTATTTTTTGGAATCGGTCTTTCGACGAATAAAATGCTCACATAGTAAAGCCGCATACATCTAGATTTCCTTAGACCCCTAACAAGCAAGACCCACACTGAAAGGAGCTAGGATTCTTGTTATTGTTCATGAGACCTAGGAGTAACGTTTTCAATTGATAATATTACAACTTTCGAAAGTTAGTATCCTTGTTTGCTTGACAATTGACATGAGCACCTAATGTGGGTGCCAACTAAGTTTACTTAAGGCATACGTAAGATGGCATCAAAGATCTTTAACTTATATCATAATTTTGTTCACATTGACATTTGGTTCTTTATTTAAAATTTCCTTTACTGAAAAGAGAAAACAATTATCGTTGTAGTGCCATATACAATCATTGTGCTCTAAGAACCCCCCAAACTTGGTGAGACTGATGAGCATCTAATTGTTGAAAAAGATCCAGTCAAGCATGAACTTGACGATCCTAAACTCGATGCCAATGAGGTCAAATTCCTCTCACTTGGCAAGCCTATGACATAAAAAATGTAGTACAATTCAGTGACGTGCATAGCCATATGAGCCTTACTACACTCGAAAGCATAACTCAGTGGTGAAACCAATATTATGGAAGCAAGGTCAAAAAATTTTGCAATTTTCGATGTACATACTTCTAAAATATATATTGTGGTCTAAGAAATGGAAAAAATATATGACTCATACAAATTTATAGGATAGTATAACTTGGTCCCACAAGATTGAAATCTTAAAAGCACAGTCTCAAGCGCTAGGTTAAGAAATCGATAGCTCCATGGTTCGGCTATCTGTCTACCAACGAAAGCAACTTGTTTGGAATGAAAAACCATCCAAATTGAAAGCAGCTGTGCTCAGTCCCTCTCACATCTCCCCAGGTGGAGAGCTCATCAAGTGATCGCAAAGATTGCAAAAGGCTCAGTAAACTGAAGGTGTGAGACTAAATGTGCACCATCCCCAGCCGCTGCAATGAAATCCCGCGGTGGGATCCAACATTCCCAAAAAAAAACAAAACTCGATGCTTGCATCCATTGGACACGCGAGGAGGCACACGGGGTGGAATGCGGTCACATTTTTTTGTCTTTTTGTGTAATTTTTTGTTTTTCCATATTCATTTTCCTCAAAAATATTATTTTAACTGATTGCAAAAACACAGATTGTGTGTACAAGGGAGTTTCAGTGGTTGAAAAAGTTATGAAATATAAGTTCAAGAAAAATGGAACTTCCACCAATATGGCAAACCTGAGTTTCAATTTTTGACACTCAGGCTAAGAATGCCCATACAAGGGGATACCATATGTTATTTGTCGGTAAATGATGTATAGATTTAACTAGTCTGTGGATCTGCCTCAGGCAAGAATGTGTTCCGAACCGAACGGCTACTATGCTCATGGCTGTATGTCAAGGTTGGAAGCCATGCGCTTACCCTTTGCATTATTCAAACCTGAAAGTGCACTCTTCCACAACTGTTTGTAAAAAACATAGATTTATTATGTGTCTGACCTAAAATAAAAGGAGTCTCAATAGAGAAATTTGCAGTATCAGCCAACCAGTTTGAATCAAACCCATCATTTTGCCACGCTGCAGACGGGTGGGAAACCAACACTACATCTCCCTAAACAATGAAGCCACCTCAAACTTACTGTTGCAGAGAGTAACTCGACAAGTAATACATTGCAAAGTAATAATCTCTAAAATACAACTGCATGTGATACAAAAACCTTTTAAGGAATCTAAAACTGCGTGTGTTAAGCTAGCAAAGCAAGCGCCAAGCGGAGACCACATGAAGCACCAGCAAGGCATGGAAAGGAAAATAGCTACCTTGAAAGGAATGTTTAGCTACTTAGCTATTCTTATTCAGACATGTGTTTCAGTTTGAATTGTTGCTTCATTTCTTCGTGCCTCAAGCCACTGAATACAAAGTCCCATACTAAACAATAGCACCCAGGGAAAAACCCAGCGGAGGGAAGCAGAGGGAGAGATTTGTTTATGTGGCTAATAAATGCAGTGCAATAAGTAAATCACTGATGACCATGAAAACAATGGAAGCTAGAACTCACAAAGCCTTGCACAGCTCAGTAACTTCAACTGAAACTCCAAGTCATATGATTGAATTCGATTCAACAATTCCAATGCAACAAAACCGCATCCTAAATCGGTTCAATATAATAGGTTGCATCATAGCTAAAACTGATAAGGCAAACATGGCACGTAAGTGTCTCAGCGAGTAGTCTGAAACACAGCAGCAAGGGCATCCTATTACAACAGTGCATATCATGTAGATCTCCACTGGTGCCTTCTCGACCTTAAAAATCTAAGGAACTTACCTAGTTTCATGCTCCACTAGCATATGTAACCCATCAAGCCCTGAGCCCTGAAAAGGTTTGAAGTGAATATTCAATCCATGTCAAAGGAATTAAATAAAGTCACTAGATTATCCAACAGCACTTCATCACACCCATAATCTTCTACAGAATATCATTTACAGAAAAACCACTGTACATTGCAGTGGAACCAGCCACTGAAAGGCAGATCACAGAAACCTAAAGTGGAACTCAGGCTCCACATCTCACCAACGGATGAGCCAACTCAGCCAAGTCCTTGGATTTCCTTAAATATTTACAAGAAACAACAATCAAGAATATACATTAGCCTAATTCAGGAAGCAAGACTCACCAATATCTGTTCAGCACATCAATCAGTATCGATCGTATGCTCTCCCATAGCCTTCTAGCCTCGATCGCTGAAAATCATTATACGTTTCACGAGGGCGTGAGAGAGGATAGTTATCCGTTGGATTTGCATATTGCCCTCTTTGTTCCATATGAAAATTGGAGGCAGCATACTGTTGGTTACCCAATGACTCATAGTCGGAAAAGGTGGACGGTCGATAACCACCAAAACCTGCAGCAGGCATCTGCTGATGTACCTGCTGTTGACGCCTCTGTGCATCCATGTGAAGAAACTCTTCCCACTGCTTCACATGAGAGCCCCGTACAGAGGCAAGTCTTTTCATGTGAATCTCTCTCAAATCCCTTATAACCTGATTTTGAACACCAAGAGTCAGATAACATGCTTGCCATGAAAGCAAATGCAATAGATGGTCATCACCATGATGCACACAGCACACACGTCTGGAGAAGAAATATTTGTGAAGCAAGCGCAACACGTTATGATGCAAACCAAATAAGGTGAAACAAGTATCAAGCTATTTTCAAATGAAACAAGTATTAAGCTATTTTCAAAGATGTCCAAGAGAACAGAAAGAATGAACAAACGAAGAAACAGGAAAATTTCCACACACATACACAAGAGGGGGGGGGGAGGTGATCAAAATTCACAAACTAGACTTCACACTTCAAAATTACCAGTATTCCTCCCATGTATAGGTCAGCAACTTTGCCAACTGAATATTGAAAAAGGGTATGCCGCACAAAAAGGCTACTTCAACCATTGTTTTGTGATTAATTACGGACAAACAAATACTCCTGTCGCTGCAGACTATTTACTACTCGACATCTGTAGTAATTTTTATTTTCCCTCTTTTAACTGATTACACATTATGTTTATCATTACATTAATTGATACTTAAGTAACAATACCCATGTCCAAGAGTAAGCATTCATGCCCACAACCGAGGAATGAGTGTCCATGCCCATGTCACAGTATGAGGATTTTTTTATTTTTGATGTTTTTGGATGAAAAGTTGGAGTACCAGTTATTTGAGGAGAAATGAAGAGTACAACTTCTTAGACAAGTGTGAGTGCTATCATTGCTTCTAGGATCGCTATATTTAACGGTTCGCAACAGTCCATATAGTGTCTCCTCACAAATAAGCACAGACTCTTCTGCAGGAAAAGGTGGAAAGTCGAAAACATTAACAGCACATTACTGGCCGTGGCTACCATTGGCCTCAGTCCTATTGTGGGTGTGCGGCCTGTTACTGACTGTTTGTCTCCCCCCCTGCTCATCCTCTTTCCCGTCGGCTTCACTCGCTCATCATTCTGCCACTCTCTTTCCTTCTTTGCATCACAATACATAACAAGGGCTAGCCCGAAGCCCCCTCAACCGCTCCATGAGCCGAGGTCAGACTCTTCCATCTTCCTCTCTGCCTCTCTTCAAACACTATTGTCTTTATCCAATGGCTGTTCCTAATTCATTTGGCTTGCTGTATGGTCTGAAACTGTCAGCCATGGTGCAGCAAATCTGAGATCGCTGGTCTTTTTTGCTGTGGCAGGTGTTCTTCTGGCCGACACCTCAAATTTTCCAGCCATTGGAAACACTTAAGAATTTTGGTTTTCATAAGCATTCAGATTAGAGTAGGCAAAGCTTCTCACTTGGCCCATACTGTTTTTCCTTTTCTCTTCGTGCACCTTTTTATAGGTTATTTCCTCTAATTTGATAGCATGTCACTTCGGGATTGGTTTCATTCCTTTCTTTTGGTTGTGTTGTGG
The DNA here is from genome assembly GCA_002740545.1 of Lophocereus schottii. Lineage (NCBI taxonomy): Eukaryota > Viridiplantae > Streptophyta > Magnoliopsida > Caryophyllales > Cactaceae > Lophocereus > Lophocereus schottii. The sequence continues at coordinate 18,066 of NCQV01131593.1, read as the reverse complement.
GCCTTCTTGCCCAGATTGTAGGGATTTTCTCAATTGTTCTCCACTTTGGTGCTCTGGGTGAACCACTTTCAAAGTCACTCCCTTAAGCAAATGCATTGTTTGGCTATTTCACCATGAAATTTGTTGCTATTGAATGAATCTTCTGAGATGGTGGTAAAAGGAAAAGAGGAGGATATTCAAAGAACCACCTATCTTCTTTTTTTTTTGGGG
>NCQV01131585.1:12143-27422 GCA_002740545.1 Lophocereus schottii | reverse complement strand
TAGGGGCCAGCCTCTGTGTGGATACTCAATTGCCTGTGTTTTTCATGTGACACAAATGATGTGTAGGTGTACTTGTGGTCATATGCAAGCCTTTACTATACCCCCTAGTCCCTAAAGCTATGGAACATGTAGTCAAAATGTTTAATTGAAGTGTTCGGGTGTGGTTAGACTATATAGTGGTAAATACTAGTGCCNTCCTCATTGGGAGATAGGCGCGTCAATTTACCTGCATGGCTTCATAACTTAGAGAGAAACCAAGTGCATATGGAAACTTAAGAGTTTACCTTTGCATCAACCAAACCATTGTAATTGAGCTAATATAATGCAATGTCTCCATTGCTTTAATATGATGCGGTAGCTTCCTGGCTGATTGATTTAGACTTCGAATGGTTTGATGCCTTCATGCTTTCGAATAAACCTAGTTAAGCTAACCGTCTTTATACGACCTTGACACATCCTATATAAGTTGCCGTGAATGAAAGACCTAAAAATTTGCTAGGGTTGATGTATAAACGTAGGAGTGTTGGTGCATATGCTTCCCTCTTGTGAATTATTTGCTATATACAAGTTTAGATGAATTCATGTCGCCTATGATCCTTAGGCTTGAGAATGCTGAGTTGCTGAGTTTGCACGATGTCGTTGCACTAAAGTTATGCTACGTAATACTATGTGATGCCGTTACTACTCTAGTGTGTTAGAGGAGCCCCCAGGTTAACGTTTTTGATCTTAAAGGTGATTTGAACTCATGTTTTAGAAAAAAAACTATCTATATATGACCTTGTGATGTTATGGCCCAATTATCATGCCTTTAGATGCCAATTCATAGAGTGGTTGTTTACTATGCAAATTGAGTCTAGATAATTGAAAACCTATTTCCTTTTTAAAATAAGCTTAAAGTGGTTTTCCATGGCATCTTATTCACCCATCTTCTATGCGTTTGTGCTCGGTGCCTAAAAAGAGTGAGTTGGCGCTCAAAGAGGATTGGCAAAGAGGAGACTGGATACCATAAGCCTTTCTCTTTCGATTTAAAAGATATACTTGGTTGCTGAATGAAACCCTTTAGAATCCTATCGTGTAGATCATAATACGTGTGCGTGCATCTTGTGTTTAACTGAACTGTGAGCTTTAGAATTTCGAGGATGAACTCTTTTAAAGGGGAACAATGTAACAATCGGGTTTTTTAAGCTTAGTCTAATCGTTTAAGTTAATATTTTGATTAACTTAATTGATTGAGTTAGCTATATAAGGGTAATTTTTGCATGATAATTAGGTCTAACAATTATGTGAATAACTTTTATTAATTTTTCTTAGTGAGTTACAGATTTCACGAAATTACGGACTCGTTAATAGTTAGTGAATTCGTTAGTCAAGTAGCCAAGACATGATTATGCAAAATTGATAAGTTGAGTGAGGATGTTCGAGGATTGAGATTGAATGTGACCAGGATAATTAGCATCGGGTTGGTTTATTAAGTCAGATTAAGCAATAACCCAAGACAAAAAAAGGGGCAATGAGTAAAAAGGGTCGAAACCCTTTATTTTTCTAGAAAAACATGAGATAGGGAGCTCACCTACGTAGCCTTCGTGACCTCCTTCCCAGCAGCCCAACAAGAGAGAGAGAGGTGGACTAGGAGAGAATAGAGGGTCAAGGAAGACGGCCACGCACTGGCGAATCATCCACCGGTCACACTTTGCTGACCGACTCACGCACCACCGTGAAGAGACAGACATCGAGCGAGAGGAGAAGAAGAAGTAAAGAGAGAGTGTAAGCAGGCCACAGCTAGCCTGGCCAGGCAATGACCACTATCACACATAGAGGCCCAGGCTCGTGCAACGCTGACATTGCTAGAGAATAGGGGAGGCAAATGGGATTGGACAAATGTGAGGAGCCGCCAACGCCAACACGGTCACGACTACCACTGTCGGCGGTTGGGCCTAGTCCCGACGGCTAGATAAGGTCAAGAGAAAGAGAAAGGAAGAATGGGATGGGCAACAGTAGCAAGGCAGCAGCAGAGGGGTGAAACCGAGATTCTGGGTATCCAAAAATCAGCCACACAATCCATTAATCGGAACCTTAGCTTGGATTCGAGGTGGGTGTTTCTTGCCTCCTAAATTGTTACTAATTTCCAATGAATTTTATCGATTTTAGTTGATGCATGTCTGAATTTGAGTTAGTAATCAGTATTTAGAGAATTTAGAATTGAAATTGGGTAATTATAATGATAATGCTGATTCGAGGTTGTTGCATGTTGAGTTGAAGCATAGTTTACTGAGCGATTAACTTGGAGAATTGTTAAACAAGCGAAGTCATGCTAGAAGTTACTGTTATTTCAATTTTGGTGTGCCTAAAATCTACTTAGAAGGTCACCTGTGAATGTTTCACCCCAGATTGCTAACTGGATGGTTGAGATATTTATAGAGCAAACAGAGTTTAGGGACTATATGATTAGCAAATTGGGTACTTTGTGAGTAAGGAATGCTTTCAATCGATGCATGCTAATTTGGTAATTCATGTTTAAGAATAGCCTTAGAAGCGAGATAAGAATGAATCAATACATGTTAAGTTAGTTGATTCATGTTTGAGAATTGCCTTCGAAATGATCTCAGAATGCCTTAATCCGATGTATGCTAATTTGCTTAATTCATGCTTGAAATGACCTTAAAAGGACCCAATGACCTTGATTAAATTAAAATAGACTTGAACACCTTGAAGATTTGCTTTTGAAAATGGCAGATAATAGGTATACGCTTATTCCCTAATTGTGAGTTATGAATACAAGTTAGTTTCATGCCTTGTTGTTCATTTCGGGTCGTTGAGGGTCATATTTAAGTTAATGAACTATGTCTGTTTTTATATGCCGTAATGTGTCGCTAGATGGATGTTGTTTGCTCCATAAGTTTATATGTCGCTATTACACATTTCTTTGTGACTTTTATGATGACATGCTATGGTTATGAATTTGAAACTGAGTTGGCAGTTGGATGGCTTGAGGTAAAACTAATGAGAATTTTTGAGGTTCTTTGTGGTCAGTGTTGTGTGAGGAGGGAGCCTAAGTTCTGATTGACCATAATCATTTGGATTGCGAGATTATGCGTGGCTTATTTTGTGCAGTTGAATTATGAAGTGCTTAAATGTGTTACGTATGAACCCCTCCCCTTCATGTCACTAAGCTTTATCATGTGCGTGAGAGTGAAATTTTGAAAACGAAGGTTTACATGGTTGAAAATAAAAGTTGCGGTAACGATTAGCGAATGACGACCTATTTTTAACCATACAAATACAGTTTTGAAGGCATAAAGAATTTTAAAAAGGAGTGAGTTGTATGATAAATGATTTCGCTATAAGAGACAGCAAACTCATTAGCCGCTATGGCCATACGCCCTAAATTGGCTAAGATATCGTGCTTAGGGACAATAAGGTGGGAGTGAACCTAATAGAATGGGGGAATCCCAAGCCTAGGGAGTAGTCCCAGTAGTGGGAAACCCTAAAGATCCTGACGAGGGTTGAGTTCCAATTAGTTTCCATCCCGAGAGTAAGAGCTTTGTATGAGCGATAGTCTCACTACGAGTTAAGAATAGATCTCACCCAACCATCGCATTATGATGATCTTAAGCCCAGAGTATTTTCCTAATAAGTAGGAAAAACAGTCGGCATTTCACCACTTTAAGTATTTCAAGAAAAAGAAAGATTTTAAGGGCCATTAAGAGGCTAGTTCGAATAAGATTTGGAAAACTTATATTAGCCTCAAGAAGCTAAGTAATGTGTTTTTAAGAAAAAGAAACAAAGCTTCCTGTGCATATCATATGCATATCTTATAAATGAGATGTATCCTGAGCATGTCTTATAAATGAGATTCCAAGTATAGTTTGAATGAAATTTCAAATAAACTATGGTTGTATCCTTATGATGCATCGAGCATATAAGTCTTAAATGAGCATATTCTGTGAAGGAAAGTTCTTTGCATAATCCTTGCTCCATGTGTTTAAGCATCTTTAATAAGTGAATGGACAGCCAAACTATAAATTGCACATTGTATGATCTTATGCCTGGTTATATAGATATTTTCCTGATATATGAGAGAACAGTTTGAATTATTACCAATGTGGGTATTTCAGGAACTTTTAAGAAAGTACATGTGCCTTGGAGAGACTAGTGCCATTTATAAACTATTCTTTGAATATATCTTGAATCACTCCACTTTCTAAATGCTTTTTTGAATGTGTTTTACGCTCCCCCTGTGCCTTGCCTACTTACATGCATGAATGCCTGATTAATAAGGAAGTTTGGTCATTTGAGGGCCTAGAATGAGCTTGAGTGGCTAGCATGAAGTTTGGGGTAATCTTCCTTGGGGTTAATGATTGTCTAATATGATAATATTATATGAATGTGTGTGACTGCTACTTATTATTATTGCCTACAAATGGTTTTGGTTTTTAAGGGGTCAGGAAATACTCATTAAGCGTGTGGTAGCTCATCCCATTACTATTTCCCCTTTTCACAGATTTTCATTGTGATAGGTAGAAGTCCATCTACTTATGTCGAGTTGGAGTCTACCTGTGTTTGAAAAGGCAACATGAACGCACATATAGATTGGACTTACGTGTCGAATGACGTAATATTATGTGTCCCTAGAGCCGTAAATGTATGTAAACACAGCGCTCTAGTTCATGTACTGCATAATGTTCACAAGTCACTCTCTATGGCCATTTAAACCCACCATCTGATTAACCAATTGTCGTTTTAGCTGAAATTGGTTACATATTGGGATGTAAACCCCAGTACTTCGGACGTGTGATCCATCGAGTTCTGTCTTTTATTTCCTTCCTTATTATTGAACTTTGTTTTTTTGGTGTACCCTGGGTGAGTGGCCCGTAGATTTGTGGACCCCGATGTGTGGCCGTTGAGCTTATTTTAGAGCTCTTTATGCTTCCGTTGATTGCAAGGTTTTAACGTACGGTTTAAGCCTGGGAAAATAGTCAATTTTAGGGGAAATTCAGTTCGTTCTATACTAGAATTTAAGTGGGACTTAAGAAATCGTTAATGCTCCTAACCCTAGGGTTTGGGGTGTTATAAGATAGTATCAGAGCAAGATCCTACGACCATAGGCCGTCACCAGAGTCTTGCATTTCATATAGTCGCTTCGGAGCATGTTGTGATAATGTGACATATGCCCTACTTTGTGTGCAAGAATGCCTTACAGCATGGACATTTACAACTTAGGTATGGCCTGAGTAGGTTGATTGATTAGAAGGCATAAGGAAGAAAGAACCTAGCAGACTTTGGAAATGCACGTAGTAAATGATTCCTATTGAGATGGGAGACCTACATAATTGAGGCTCCTATGATAATTTATAGGATAGGTGTGCCTCATGAGACCTCAACGCACACCTATATGACCATTAATGTTGACCATACTCAAACGATCATAACCCATTAGATGTCAATCCTTCCTAAGTCTGGATGAGTTTTATAGCGTACCATTGACCACATGTTACAAATGGAGATTATACGCGTAGATACGCGTTTAGGTGTTTCCCTATATGACAACCCCGCGAGTTTACATGCCTTGTGGTTTGTTTATAGCGTCATGTGTTTTGTGAACCCATAGGAGTATCTATAAATAGTATTAATGTAAGTAGCCATCGATGTGTTTGCGGTCAAATGCTAAGAGAATGAGATTTTTGCAGTTGCTTGGCTTGAACTTGAATTGACTTATCAAGGTATTAGTTGAGCGATTTGATTTATGCATCTACTTGTGCATTATGACTATTGAATCATCACTTACAACCCTTAAATTCTATTTTCTCATGTTATATTTGGAATATTGAACACGACGTCTGTAATGCTTGACTCAATGACAGTAGAGATATATTTCTATCTGTTCTCATTTATCGATATGTATATCTTATGTGTAAGAAAGGTAGCATGGTAGAGCATCCAATTTCATGTCAGCATAAATATAGATACTCACGTTCATGGTGCATGGTCATCAGTGTGTTATAGGAATTCGGTCAGTGACTACTTATGCGAGTGAACTGTTAAGTGCATGAGCTTTTTGGTGCCTATTTTGAGCCTGCGTAGGATGCAATTGAGTTGGATGCATGGCCTAACATATGTGTCTTATGACGTGATATGATTGTTGGCATATTACTTGTATCCCATGATTCATATTACTTGATGTCATAGCTTGAGTGGCGGATGCGCATATGTTCAATGCATGACCTAGTGAGTATCAGAATTTGTATTCGCATGTGCACACTGTCGCATATCTTATGTTCGCTAAGGGTAATGTGCTAGTACCTTGTATTTAGGGGCCAATCTCTATTTGGATACTCAATTTCTTATGTGCTTCATGTGACACAATTATTTGTAGGTGTACTTGCGGTCGTATGTGAGACTTTACTGTACCCCCTAGTCCCTAAAGCTATGGAACATGCAGGCAAAGTGTTTAATTGAAGTGTTCAGGTGTGGTTAGACTATATAGTGTGAGTACTTGGGCCATCCTCATTAGGACATGGGCGTGTCAATTTTACCTGCGTGGCTTCATGACTTAGAGAGAAACCAATTCCATATGGAAACTTAAGAGTAGAGCTTTACTTTAGGCAAACCATTGTAATTAGGCTAATGTTATGCAATGTCTTCATTGCTTTAGTGTAATGTGGTAACATCTTGGCTAATTGATTCAGACTTAGAATGGTTTGATACCTTCATGCGAATGAATCACCTTAAGCTGATCACCTTTGCATGACCTTGACACATCCTATATAAGTTGTCATGAATGAAAGGCCTAAGAAATGGCTAGGGTCAATGTATAAACATAGGAGTGTCCGTGCATATGCTTCCCTCTTGTGAATTATTTGCTATGTACATGTTTAGATGAATTGTTGTCACTTATGATTCATAGGCTTGAGAATGCTGAGTCATTGAGTCTATACGATGTCGTTATACAAAAGTTATGCTACGTGATGCCATGAGATGCCGTTACTCCTCTAGCGTGTTATAGGAGCCCCTAGGTTAACGATTTTGATCTTAAAGGTGATTTGGACTCATTTTTTAGAAAGAAACTACTTGTATATGACATTGAGATGTTATGGCCCAATTATCACACCTTTAGATGCCAATTCATGACTATGTGTATTCCTAGAGTGGTTGTTTACTATACAGATGGAGTCTAGATAATTGAAAGCCTATTTCCATTTCAAAATATGCTTAATATGGTTTTCCATAGCAATCCATTTTCCCCTCTTCTATGCGTTTGCCCTCAGTGCCTAAATAGAGTGAGTAAACGCTTGAAGAGGATTAGCGAGGAGGAAACTAGACACCATAAGTCTTTTTCTTTCGATTTAAAAGGTATAGCTAATTGCTGAATGAAACCTTTTAGAATCCTATTGTGTAGATCATAATACGTGTGCATGCATCTTGTGTTTGACTGAAATGTGAGCTTTAGAATTTCGAGGACGAAATTCTTTTAAGGAGGAAGAATGTAACAGCTGGGTTTTTCGACCTCAGTCTATTCATTTAAGTTAGAATTTTGATTAATTTAATTGATTGAGTTAGCTATATTAGGCTAATTTTTGCATGATAATTGGGTGTGATAATNNTGTGAATAACTTATACTAATTTTTCTTGGTGAGTTACATGATTTAACGAAAGTAAGGACTCACTAATAATTAGTGAATTCATTAATTAAATATCCAAGACATGATTGTGCAAAATTGATAAGCTGAGTGAGAATGTTTGAGGATTGAGATTGAAAGTGACTAGGCTAATTAGCATCGGGTTAATTTATTAAGTCATATTAAGCAATAACCCAAAACAAAAAAAAAGGGGGAATGAGTAATAGCGACCGAAGCCCCTTATTTTTATGGAAAAACAAGAGAGGAGGGGTTCACCCTCCTAGCCCTCAAGACCCCCTCCCCAACAGCCCAACAAGAGAAGGGGGTAGAGAGAGAGAGAGAGAGGGAGGTGGACTGAGAGACAATGGAGGGTCAAGGATGGCAGTGACGCACTGGTGAATCAGCCATCAATCGTACTCTGCCGGCCAACTTAAGTACCACTGAGCAAAGAGAGAGACATCGAGCGAGAGGAGACGAAGACGTAGTGAGGGAGGACGAGCAGGCGGCTACTGGCCTAGCCAGGCAATGACCAGTGTCGCGCCCAGCAACCCTGGTTCGTGCAACACCCACATCGGTAGAGAGTGATTGAGGGAAACGGGATTGGACAAAGCGCGGGGAACTGCCTACGCCCCACCATCATAACCACCACTATCAGCAGTTGAGCCTAGTCCCAGCTGCTAGACGAGGTCGAGAAAAAGAGAAAAGAAGAAGGGGATGGGTAGCAGTAGGGGTGAAACTGAGATTCTGGTCATCCAAAAATCACCCACACAACCCATTAATTGGAACTTTAGCTTGGATTCGAGGTGGGTGTTTTTCGCCTCTTAAATTATTACTAATTTTTAACGAATTTTACTGATTTGAGTTAATGCATGCTGAATCTGAGTTAGTAATCAGTAGTTGGAGAATTTAGAATGAAAATTGGGTAATTAAAGACAACTTCTGAAGTAACTTCTTCTACATTGATATACTTGCTAAATCACAACGACAAACGAATAGAGGTGTTTTCGAAATGCATTAATATTTCTCCTCATCCAATTAATACCCACATTTGATGCTAAATATTATAAAAATCAATCGCTCATACTAAAGCATGATCTATAATTACTTTTTATCACTTTGAAACCATACTTGTCATTGATCATCAGGATCATTTAGATCATATAATTGAACTATATAATGAGCTGGTTAGGCCTTTCTATTTTCATACTCAATTAATGCGCAATATATCTCAATATGCAGACTTCTATTTTTTGGGGCTCTTATCGAACCACTTGCAGATGTGAAAATATGGTGAATCCCTTTAGACGTACACTTTTAAAGCTTAGTTAAACTTAAAGAGAATCTGAACTTCAGGTTTGGGATTTCTATAAGGTCAGATACTATATCATATTCCCAGGCTTTCATGATGGGTCATCTAGAGTGATTAAATTTATTGGGAATCTAACACCACCACCTCCAGATCTATTAGGGAAGAAGACTGTGGTACTCCATGATTTAAAAATATCATTGGAATAATTAAGATAGTAGTTGATGCAAGTCGTATGCCAGTTATTGAACCATTTTTCTCGAACTAGGAACTTATTTTTGCTTCAAACATCTTAGGAACACCTTAAGTAAGTCATTTGACAGTCTAAAATATCCATAAGAACTCTATTAGATGCAGAGACCCGTTCTTATAGTAATGACATTTTATTTTAGAATTCCTCCTTTTCGAGTAGGACATGTGCTGTGATGATCACCATTAGTAAGCTCATGAGTCAAACTATCTGGTATAGAATTCTTTGATCGTATATATGTTCAATAGAGAAATAAAACTAATTAAGTCATAATTGTTAACATAAGAGTCACCCTTGCACTTTCTATTGTCATTCCTCTATATTGGATGTATTACTCCTTTCCCCTAAGTGTGATATGGAGGATGTCTTGCATGCTGAAGATCCTCTTGATTCTAAATGGATTTTATATGAGCACCCTGACCAAGGTTATGTTAAGGTGGAATTTTCTGCTCCTATGGCACCTAGCGAGCCTGAGGTTGAGGCCTTTGTTTCTAATGATTCTTCGCTAAGTGAGTATTGTAGGTTTGCACGAGGTGTTCACTCTATGCCCCCTTTAGAAGGTTTCAATGCCGATTTTGACGTAGCGGTTGAGCAAGTAGATGTTAGCCTGTCTGATAGGCCAAGAGAGCAATTTGTCTTGTACGTAGACGATGCGTTATGGGACTGAGTTATGAAGATAAAGGACCTACAGCCAGAGCTTCTGCAGTGGTACCTTCAATTGAAAAAGCTTGATTTGTGGTCCGGGACAAAGCCAATGTCCATACACCATCTGATCCGGACCAAGTCTAGAATAAGGGTCAAGCTCTTAACCTCAAAAGAATGCTTCTTGAGAGGCAACCCAAGCTTTCTTTCTTTTATTTTACAGTTTTGATTTTCTTTGCTAATTTTAGTTGTAAGAAAAAAACGAGAGAAGACAAAAAAAAAGGAGAGAAAAAAATATTCATACATCAATAAAATGTTGGCACCATGATCAAGAATACTAGAAATGCGACCGAGGGGTGCCAACAATGAAAAAAATAGAAAAAGTCAGTAACAGTAGACACCTTGCGATCCATGGTAGGCCCCACGGTCCATGGTTGGCTGCTACGGGCTACGGCCTAGGTTTTTTATCGCGGTGCCCTTCCCCTCCCCCTCACTTCATCTTCTTCACTCAACACTTTCTCCCTCTTCCTCCCTTCCCTCCCTCTAAAACCTCCATAACCAATACCTTCAATCTCCCTCAAATCTTCTGCATTTTTCTTCATTTTCACACCAAATTCCTTCCGTTCACTTTATCTCTCCATTTTATCCACAAATTTTAGCTCTTCTCTTCTTCTTCTTCAAATTTCCTCTCACCCTCATTCATCCACCATACACACCCTTTTCTCTCTCTAATTCTTCACATTTTTACTTATTTTCTTCAATTTTCTAGATTTTAGTTCTTACTTTTTGTTTTAGTTTTGTTTTTGGTTAACTTTGGTAGCCAAGACACCCAACAACTGGCAAAGGAGAGCCAAGGAGGTTGGTTCATCAAGTCGAGCACTACCTCGACCTCAAAGGATATTCAGAATGTCAACCAATGCGCTTGCTGGAGGTAACGTTCTTCACCCTCTTAGTTTGACTCATCCTGATAATGTTGCTAGGTATAATTGTTTGAATGAACGTGTAGTAATAGCAACTAGATACTATGATGAGAATTTATTAGCCCGGTTGGGAATGTTGGATGACATTCGTTGGTTGTTTGCTAGAGGTGGTATGAGTTACTTTTTAGAACTCAAAGAGCATACATGTAGGGACCTGACCTTAGAATTTTTTAGTACACTCCATGTTGAGGTCATTAGAGAGCCTCAATGTTAAGCTGGATATATATCGTTTTACTTACATGGTCAATTGTATGAACTAAACTTAGATACCTTCAATAGTATTTTTAGTTTTCCACCTGGCATGGATATAACAAGCCTGCAAGTCCCCCGCGAATTTAACCCAAATGTATTTTGGGGTGAACTTTCAAGGAATGTTAGGTATAGCACCAGTTCAACAAAATGCACACATATTATGGACCTCTACATTAGAGTAACTCAGCGTATCCTTGCTTGTTCTTTGTTTGCTCGAGACGATAGTCTGAATGTCCTAAGACTTTCCAATTATACTTCCCATCCTGTATGCTTGATATTGTGCAACTTGACCTTGGTTCATTCTTAGCTAGGCAATTGCATAGTGCTGCTGTTAACACTAAAGGTGGGATAGTCATTGATGGAATAATAAGTACTATTGCTAGATTCTTGGGTGTTGAGGCTAATCCTGAGGACAGAGTTTCTGGGTTTGAGCGGTGTGGCCAAGTGGCTTCTGAGATTATGAACTTTTGTAAAGTTAAGGCTGGCCGTTTGTTTTGGATTTACCCTAGGACTGGCTTTTGCCGCTTCACAATGTCGATCGTACTACTTTGCCTCACCGGGCTAACCTTTATTGGGTACCTAGTGATGAGGAGGTATTTGACCCGTACCCCACCAACCTGCCCCTCACCTTACTCAAGCAGGATATGGTTATTCCTCCTAACCGCCCCATCTAACTATTCTGATATCCAAGACGCCCTTAGGTCCATTCAATAGGAGCAAGTTTCCCTTCGAGCCTTTGCCGCTTCAAAGAGCGCTGCTCTTCGGCACTTTGTCCAAGAATGCCATGATGAGCTTTGTGGATTGCTTGCCTCCTAGACCCAATATTTCCAACACTATAGGGAATGTCTAGAGACTTGGCGAGATTGGCATATCTCATATGGATAATCACCCCATCCTCTTCCACTTCCTCCTCTTTGATTCTAATTTCTGCTAATCCCTTCCTCTTTTATTTTAATGTGCCCACATTGAGGGCAATGTGCGATTCAAGCACAGGGAAGTAAGTTATTCCATGTGGCGCTGATGCCTGTTTTTGTTTGGTGTTTTTGTTTGTTTTTGCTTTGTACATATTTTTAGTGGTAGCTTTTGTAGCTTTTGTTTTAGTTTTGTTTTAGTAGTGCATTTGGTTTTCTTCTAGGTTACATTTTAGTTTCTTTCTTTTGCTAGTTTCTTTTATATTTTAGTTTGCATTGTTCATAGGAGCATGCATGCTTTCTGAAAATTTAAAAAAGCACACAAAAACAAAAATTAAAAAAAAAATCCTACGATGATGATCTTTATAGATTTGGTAGCCTTCTTTTGTTAATTTGATCCTTTGATTTGCCCAAATTTTGCATAAAATTTTAGGAATGAATTTTCAAACTGAATTTCATGTTTTGATCACGTGTTGAATGCACATTGGTTTTCCCCATAAGTCTTTACATGAAATTCTAATATGTGTTTGCTAATGAGCTAGTTTTGGCTGTGGTAGATGTTCTGTGGCACTTTGAGCCTTTAAAGACTGTTCATCATTATGAGTCTCATATTTTCTTTCATGTGTGACTCTTTCTTAACGTCATTTCTCTAGAACTTGCTTTGATTCTCATTCAAGACCACATTTTGCATATACATTTAGCAATATGATTGAGGCATTTTCCTTCTTTGATTTATTTGAAACCCAAGGCCAAATAGCCACCCTTTTTGTGTATTGTATCCTCTGTTAGCCCCTTTTAGCCTATAACGATTTTTCTTAATTTAAACCTCCAACTTTTTAGCCCATGGCCAAATACTTATCTTACCCTTAAGCCAAGGCTAGAGGAGCATTACATTCTTTTCCATCAAGTTTGATAGGGAGTTAGCAAGATGGATTGTTACACTTTTTAGTGAATTTTGGTTGTTTGGTACAGAGATGCAAACATTTGATAAATCCCTGTTTTATTATGTAAAGTTTAGAGAAGAGTTCTATATTAAAGTTCATTATGGAATTCCCTTGGCTATTCCTCTTTGGAAAAAAAACAAAGAAATCAACAAAAACAGAAGGGAAAAAAGATAAAGGAAAAAAAAAGAAAAGAAAAGCGGAAAAAAATTTCTAAGAAAGTGATTAGCCTTGGTGGGAATGAAAGATATTTGTGATTTTCGACTTTATCTCCTTTCAATTTGGGTTTGAGGAGGATGTAGTATGATGCATCATAAGTGTTTTAGCTCTTACTCTATGGCTTTTAGCTCTTCATTTACAAAGAAAATTTGTTCCTCTCTTACCTTTACCCTAAGTCTTGTTACATCCCTATGAAAGTCCTCATGATTGTTTAATGTATTTGCATTTTAGTGGTGGCGAATTTGAGAATCTTGTCAAGCCTATGGTATATTTGTGTCAAAGGAATGAGAATTGAAAGAACCTTCATATATATACATTGTGAAACACATAAGTGCTCAGTGCCAACTATAGTGAGGTTCTACCAGCCTTGCTATACTTATTCGTTTCATATGCTAGAATGATTTTATTTGACAATTTGGAAGATGATTGGTTCAAGTTTTGCATTATGGTCTATAAAACATTTTTGAAATTTCATTCCCTATTCTATTTGTTAATAATATTTTTGCATCTTTTTGGGCTACTTTTGGATCATCCTTGGCATTTGAATGCTATCTAAATCTATCCTGAGCAGACTGTGTATATCTTTAGACCTTGCATTGCTTAAGGACAAGCAACAGTTCAAGCACGGGGGAGTTTGATCACCTTTTTAGGGCTATTTTGCCTCGTTGTTAGGAGAATTCTGTGCTTAATGATGTTATTTACTCTCCTATTCTCGATTTATGCTTGGGTATAGTTGTTTTATGTGTTTTTCAGGATTTTTAGTCTTTTTACCTAGCATTTGCCCTTCAATGGATATGTTTTGACCTCCCCCACGGTCATCCATGAGTTGCTACGATTGTAGAGCAAGAAAAGAGCAAAATTCCACATCCAGCATAGACCACGGTCAGAACTGTGGTGGACCCCATGAACCATGGCATGCCTGTAACTGTTGTCCATTCGTTTTCCCTCGGCCGTGTGACTGAGATCAATCAAAGTTCTCTACAAATAGAGACATTCTGCAGTATTCCAAAGCACTCAACTCAACTCATTTTCCAAATCAAAGCAAGCAACTAGATTAGTTTAGTTATATGAGTTTGTTTTCTCTCAAATTTTGTTCTTAGTTTAGTTTTGAGTGAGTTTTGAGTGTGAGAGTTTGATTCTGAGGCGGTTCTGAAGCCTTTGGTTAAAGCTATCTGAGTCGACTCCCTTCCGCTCAAGATTTCACCAATCTTTTTGGTTAGTTTATCTTTTATCATGTCTGAGTAGTTTTCTTGGTTTATGAATTTAGTAGTTTTTAGAATTGTTATTGGACCATGTTTTAACCTTTGAAGAATTTACTTATTTTCATGATTAGTTTGATTTCGCTTTATCAAGTGTTTGACATGTTATAACTTGACTTTTGGCCAAACTTTACTAGCAGATTTGAAACAATCGAGTGAACATTTGAAAGACGACATTTGGTTGTTGGATTGCTTGATTAGACATTGCATAATTTCATTTTAAAAGAGGGATTTACATGTTAGGAGGGCCAGCAAGTAATCAAAAATATTAAACTTGGATTAAGTTAAATTAGTTTGAAAGAACGAAATTTGCTTGGTTTAAGCAAATTTGATTGATTTCGAAACAATAGATTAAGTTTCTTCACAATATTACAATTCCTCGGAATTAACCAAACGGAGATTGGCACATGTCTCATTTTGACCCAATTCTCTTCCATAACTGCGAAAATTCCTAGATGTTTTCACTTATTCATTTAGAAAAGCTGATTTGCAATAATTAATCGAATCCACTTGAATTTGAGTCTTGCTTAGCATATTCTGACAGGACTAGACTCAACAGATTACTTTAGTCCCTGAGGAACAATATCTTTATCTGTACTGCGAACACCCATACGCTTGCGGCAGTGTTGATCAATCATTCTCGTCCTTTTTTCCATATTAGCATTAACCATTCTTTGTACATTACCATTAATTCTCCTTTCAATTTCATCAATGTCATTATAACTAGGAGGAGGTTGAGCTTGAGCTAGAGGAAGTGGAGATCTAAGTGCATTGGACACGCCTGAAAAAGACGGTCTTTGAAAAGCATTAGAGGGATGGAAGATGGGCTAGGATTTGTTTCCAAGAAACATTCCAGGTTGGGAGTTAGGGACTACAGCATTTGATCCATTACTCCAACAAAAG
>NCQV01131585.1:0-12128 GCA_002740545.1 Lophocereus schottii | reverse complement strand
CACCCTAGGTTGTAGTAAGGAGAAAAGGGGCCATTCTTAGGTCTCTGAAAAACCATATTCGCTTGCCCCTGTCCAATTCATAACTAGTGAGCAAAATGAGGACAAGCACTCAAAAAAGGATCTAAGGCCTGATAGTGAGAACAACACACCATAAAAGTCCAAGAAATTTGGAGAGCCTGAGGAGACAACCTCTTCAACATGTTCTCTAACACAATAATCTTTGACTCTAAGTGACTCACATCAGAGATAAAATGCAACCCACCCCAAGCAAACCTAGAACTTGGACTGTTAACCTTAGCAATTTCCCATTGCATAGTTTTCTCAACTAATTCCTCTAAAAATTCCTAAGCAGCAATGGTGCTCTTAGAAAGAAAGCCACCCTGACATGTGGACTCTAACCTAGTTCTACTCTATTGGTCAAGTCCCTCATAAACAATTTGGCACAAACGGGCTCGGTCTAAATCATGATGGGGACATTGGGCTAAAAGCCATAGAGTAAACTCCTTACGTAAATGACAATTTAGGTTCAGACCTCATGTAAGCATTAATGGCACAGATACGAAGGCTTGGAATAACACTTAGGCAGCAATCAACTAAACTTTATTACGCTCATGTATATTGACATGCACGTGCATGAAGTTCTCACATCGTTCCTTTAGTAATTGAGAAATTATGTAAAAAGGGGCGTCATTTAAAAGAACTTTTAGTCAAGAAAACTAACCTTTTGATCACTTACTAGCAACTTGTCATCAACACAGCAAGCAATGTATGCATTTTGGCATGTATGTATTAGAAACATCCAGTTACACATAGACCCTTATCCTTATAGAATGAGGCTCGAAAATCATTGCACAGCATTTGCAAGTCTTCATACACAACAGCAAGGCCTAACTATGCAATTGGAAAGGTCTTTAATGCGGAAGAAAAACCTTAACTCACTATTTAGGAAGGATCTCAACTTTCAAAGTCTCTAGGTTTCGAGAGGAGAATAGTTTAACCTCTTCTAGCTCTTTCCCTACCGACTATTGAGTACATCTGCGCACTCCATTATGGGGCTCGAGGACAAAATTGTACTTTAGGGACAAAAATGAGCTTAGGGTTAAGACTTTTCCAAACATTTGAATTCAAATCAAGTGTCTTTTAAGCTTTTGATTAAATCACCAAAGTGCATGTATAAGACAACCACTATTGAGCCAACACTTAGCTCATTTATGAGAATACAAGTCATTCGACCTATACACTAGCAAATGGTTCATTCATTCAATCAATGAACTCACTTAAGCTGCACATAGCTAGCTAAACGCACCAAAGCTCACATAAAAACCATATTTACACACAACCTTATGCATTATCACATCATCATGAACGTATTCCCCGATAACTATATGAGATGCAAGACTTAGGTGGTGGCCTATGGTCCCAGGACCTTGCTCTAATACCTTCTGCAACACCCTAACCCCTAGGATTAGAAATATTGTCGTTTTCTTACTTGCTACTTAAATTCTAGGGCGAAACAGATAAAGTTTCACCTAAAAACTTACCATTTTACAAGCAAAAAGCCTTATAATAAATCCTTGCACTCAATAAAAGTAAATAAAATTCTAAAATAAGTTCAACGGCTACACGCCGGAATTCACAACTCTACGGGTCACTCGCCCAGAGTGTGCCAACCGATAAAGTTCATAACAATGAAGGAAATAAAAGATACAACTCAACGGATCACACATTATGAGTGCTGGCATTTACATCCCAACCTGTAGCTAAAAAGACATCTGACTAATAAGATGGTTGGCTCACATAGCCACACAGAGCGACTTCTAACCAATATGCATTACATGAACTAAAGTATTTTATCACGTACAATTACAATTCTAGGATACATCATTTTACATCGTTAAACACGTAAAACCACTTTTATATGTGCACCCATGACACCTTATTAAGTAAGGGTAAACTCCAACTTGGCATAGTGAATCGACTTTTACCTGTCGCATAGAAAAACTAGGAAAAGGGGAAAGAGTAATGGGATGCACGTTCAATGAGTATTCCCCGACTCCTTAAAACCAAAACAGTTGCAGGCAATAATACTAATAATAGCCACATATCATGAATTTAATTAGTAATATTATCGTATTCAATGGCAGAGAATTTTATTAATTCCCAACTATTAGGCTATGTGGTATAATACATAATTCATGTCTTGTTTGTCTAATCACTTATAAGGGATGCTTAGCAAGGATTATGCAAGGAACTTTCTTTCATAGGATATGCACATTGGGAACTTATATGCTAGATGCATTACAAGGATATAGCCACATTTTACTTGAAATTTCATTCAAAATATACTTGGAATCTTATTCATAAGATATCCACTGAATATACATAGAAAGCTTTCTTTCTTTTGAGGCTTATATTCTTTTAAGAAGAATCTCTTTCGTATGATCCTCTAATGATCCTTATAAGCTTTTCAAATCTTATTGAACTGGCCTCTTAATGCCCTTAAAGATTTTTCTTTTTCCTAAAATACTTAAAATGGCAAAATACCGATTACTTTTCTTACTTATTAGGAAAATACTCTGGGCATAGGATCAACATAATGTGCTGGTTGGGGGAGATCTATTCCCAACCCCTAGTGAGACTATCGCCCATGCTTAACTCTTACACCCGGAATGGCAACTTAATTGGACCTTAACCATCATCAGGGTCTCTAGGGTTTCCCAGTACTGGGACTACTCCTTAGGCTAGGGATTCTCCCATTCAAGCAGGCTCATTCCCATCTTATTATCCCTAGGCATGTTATCTTAGCCAATTTAAAGCGTATGGCCATAGTGGCTAATAAGTTTGCTGCCTCTTACAGCGAATTCACTTATCATGCAACTTACTCCTTTAAAATTCTTTATGGATTCGTCCGTTCTAGCAGATTCAATCCCCTCAGATTCCCCCATTCTTCCAAGTTCACTCCTATGGGATTCCTCTGTTCTTGCAGGTTCACTCCCATGTGATTCCCTCGTTCTTATAGGTTCACTTCCAACTAAAAACTGTATTTGTATAGTTAAAAATAGGTCATCATTCGCTAATAGTTATAGCTACTATTATTTTCAACCATGAAAAACCTTTTTTTTCAAAATTTCACCATAACACACGTGATGAAGTTTAATGACATAAAGGGGAATGCAAACAAAGTGTTACAATCCACACGATTGCAGTCAGTCACAATCCAAGCTCCCTCCTCACATAACATCAACCGACCATAAAGAACCTCAAAAACTCTCATTAGTTAATCCTCAATCCATCCAACTACCAACACCGCTTTAATTCCATAACCATAGCATGACTTCATAAAAGTCATAAAGAAATGTGTAATAGAGACTTATAAACTTACCGACCAAGAAGCACCGATCCAGTGACACATTATGACATATATAGACATATATAGTTTATTAACTTAAATAAGGTCCTCAACGGCCCAGAATGAACAACAAAGTATGAAATTAACTTGCATTCATAACTGATAATTAGGGAATAAGCATGCCCATTCTATGTCATTTTCAGAAGCCATTCTTAAACATAAATCAACTAACTTAACATGCATCTTTCGAAAGCCATTCTTAAACATGAATAAACTGACTTAGCATGCATCAATTGAATCATTCTTAGGTCATTTCGAAGCCATTTTTAAGCATATTAACTAATTTAACATGCATTAATTCGAAGCATTCTTAGATTGTTTTGAAGCCACTTTCAAGTATGAATTAACTAACTTAACAGACATCGATTCAAAGAATTCTTAGGTTGTTTTGGTGCCATTTTCAAGCATGAATTAAACAATTTAACAGGCATCAATTCGAAGTATTCTTAGGTCGTTTCAAAGGTCATTCTTAGACATGAATTAACTGACTTAACATGCATCAATTCAAGCATTCTTAGACTGTTTCAAGGCTATTCTCAAACATGAATTAACTAACTTAACATGCATGAATCCCGAAATCAGTATCAACATTATCATTTCCCAATTACCGTTTTAAATTCTCCAAATACTAATTACTAACTCTGATTCAGACATGCATCAACTAAAGTCAGTAAAGTTCGTTGGAAATTAGTAATAATTTAGGAGGTGAGAAACACCTACCTAGATTCCAAGCCAATGAACCGAAACCTAGGGTTTGGTTTGGCTGCTTGAGACTCGGCTCTACTGCTATTAGTGCTCCTTTCTACCTCCTCCCTCACTCATTCCTAGTTCCTGGCCATCTAGATCAGGTCAAACCACCTCGATGGTGGTCGAGGTGTTAGTCATGGTGGTTAGTACTCGACCCAAGCCTTAATTTTTCACACTCCACCCGAGCTGCTTCCTCTCCCATCCTCCTTCTCGCCAGCGATGAACGGTTGCGGACATCCTCCCTTTCGACTCGCCCTTGCTGGTGTCTCATTGCTTTTTCTTGCTCGATTTCTCAACCTATCTCTCTATTCTACGGCTATTGTGCGAGATCAACTTACTGGGCACTAGTCGTTCTCTCGGTTTCTTTCTCTGTCTTTGTCTCTATCTCTCTCTCTCTCTCTCTCTCTGGGCTGCCGGGGAGGGCTCACGGGCCACCAAAAGGAGAACCCCCTTTTCTCATGTTTTTCCCAGAAAAATAAGGGGCCTCGGCCCCTTTTACTCATTCCCCTCGTTTGTTTCGATTAAAACTTGCCCATCAACTAAAATCTTTAATCCAATCACGTACCTCTTATTCTAAACCTAGATAGTTAATGCAATCATTTGTCGATAACTCGTTTTTGAATATATCACGGTTTGGTTTAATAAACAATGAAACTAATTATAAGGTTTGACAATCTAATCGTATTCGGGTTCCTACATGATTTAGTACCCGATAAAATCCTTACTAACGTTTAATAAAAATCATCGAAGAATTTTCAAAACTAATAATAACAATCATAACAACAACAATAATGTTCTTTTTAATAAAATTATTGTTCATGTAAGCACATCAGTAATAATTTGACTTATGTAATTAATAAAAATATGATTTTATAATGTAAAGAGGCAATGCAGTTCGCTTAACGAAAAATAAAGTATGCGGGTGTTACAGCATAAATGCACTTATTTTTACCAAGGATAATGGCATGATCAATGCTTCTTTGAGTGACGGCAAGAACATGATCTTTGTGTTATCCTATAGTTTTGGGAAAGACAAGGATATCATCGATGTAAGTTAGACAGCAGTGATTAAGATCTTTGAAGATATTATTCATTCTTGTTTATTTAAGGTGCATTTTTCAGACCAAATGGCATTACTATCCGTTTACAATGCATTTGAGGGGCACTAAATGCAATTAAAGGAATACTTTCTTTATCTATTTTTATCTACCAGTACCCGCTCTTGCAATCCATTTCCAAGGCCAAGAGGCTCCTCTAATTCTATTGAAAAGGAATGTTTGTTAGGAATATAATAACCATAAAAGACCATATTATCATTAAGCTTTTTGTAATTGATTATCATTCTAGCTTTTCCTCTTTTGTCATCAGCATGACTTCTTACCATGAAAGCGGGACAAGTGTGGGGACTTTTACTATTCCTAATTAACCTTTTTATCCAAAAGTTCTTTGATTTACTTATCAAATTGTTAGATAACCTAATGTGAATACACCATTTGTTTGAGTTGGATAATAGTGTTGGGATTTGATGAAGTAATCTTTGTGAATGTCTTATCTTTATCCCAAAGTTTTAGAGGATTATCAGAGTATAGTTCTTTGCATAATTGCTCTTATTATTCAGTAATCTGCTCTTTAATAGATAACTCAAGTAGTGAGATTGTTAGTGCTATATCACATTATGTAGGTATTAAATTCTTACCATGTTAGTCACGTGTAAATTCAATCTTCTGATGTGTGCAAGCCTTGTTTAATTTATCAATAAGGATTGACTGACCATTTATTGTAAATATCATTTGACTTATGGTATGTGTGCATGGAGAATATAGGGTCTGAAAACTTTTTCTAATGATCATGCCATAGCAGGATTGTTTAGTAGCCCATAAAATTAGTATAATGTATTGGACTCCTCCTATCTCTGTGAATAACCCTTCTATGGTTTTATTGTGGCTCATTATGCTGTTATCAGCTATACTCCCTTGTAAAGGATTCTTTGCTTTTTTCCACATAAATTTTAGAAGTAAGGATCTTTTTCCGAAATAGATAGAATAACCACTATCTATATAGACATACAATTTATATTTATTATATCCCTCTAAACATACATCTATTAGAATATAGATCTATCAGGATTTGTATCAGTGACTCCATAGCATAAGTCCATATTCATATTTTTTACTATTTCATTCTAGTCGATTTACTCACTAACAGTTATTATTTTGTAGCCAACAGTTTTTCTATCTAGACTCATACTTTATTCTACACTATGTCTTGTGGGTTCAAACCTCATTCTACTCACTTCAATCATCATACTGATTCTATAATCTTTTTTAACCGCTGCTTTAGATGTTAAAGATCCTTCACTCCCTTCTGATCTTCTCATACTTCCTAATAATTGGAGTTTAAAGGGAATTTTATCAACTTATCAATTTTTATTACATTTTTCTTGTTGATTTTTGTGGGATTGGCAAAGCTAGATATATAAGACCTATTGATTTTTATCTCATGCACATTGGATTTTATCCTTTGAATTTTTTGCAATGGAATAGGACCTTAAAATTTTTCTGCTTCTATTATTGTTATCTTAGTTTTTGGATCTGTAATATTATCTAATTTGTATAATATTTTCTAAAATATTCTTAGATGGTAAACTCATCTTTTCATATCTATTCCAACTGTTTTTATCATAAGGGATATGAATTTTTCGCAAATTAATCTTTTAGGCTCATATAATATCCAGGTCGATAACTAAATCCTATTGATCCATTACATAAATTGGTCATAATCCATGTGATAATTTCATTACTAAATTTTATATGTCTGATATCACAGACCAAATCATAAAAATCAATATTCTTGCCATAATACCGTAATGGAGTAGTTTACACTTAAACACTTCCAACATGGATATACCTATACTTTCTATCTTTGTTATACTCAAGGATGTTTTCCTAATTAATGAGATTAATTATAATAAATTCTTCTCCTTGAAGATCGTCAAGACTAATCAAACTACTTTCCATCATGTGATTAGTTTCTTCGTAGTCACTTTCTTCATATTCAACCTCTAGTACAATTTCAACAATTCCCTTGTTATTTTTCAGGGCTAGATCCAGCGCTTCTTTGTTGCTAAGCTCAGAATAATCTAGATTATCCAAAGTTTCAATAAGCTTGTTATTCTTCCTATTTTTAAATTTGTTCACATAATTACCTACTTCTCTGCATGCCAAATATTTATAGTTACTTTTACCGGTAGATCAATAAGTAGCTTTTCTAAAACATCTTCTTTTGCAGGGCTTGACTCATATGTTATAATACTTTCTTTTGTGTTTTCCTCCTTCTGTTTGTTAAAACTCTTTTTCTTATAAAATTTTCTTTTTCTTCTCTTGTTAAGTTTATTTCCCCATTAGTGAAAATTATCTCAACATGCTAGAAATTGTTTCTTCATTTTCTTTTGTTTTTGGAGATCAAGACATTGATCATTGACTTATTTTCTTAAATAAGAGATTTTTATACCAAGGATATCAATGACATCCACTTTTTCAAGCCATACAATGTAGTTTTCGTTGATTTCACTTTCAACCACCAATTTTTCATATTTGTTTATCACATTTTCCCTTAATTTCCTCTGAAGGAACAACATTTAGATCTTCTAGTTGAATCACCTTCGTCCATTGATATATTTCTTCCTCTAAGTGGACATTATTTGTCTCTTCGATATCATCAAATAATACATTTTACTTTTCAACTATTGCACCCATGATTTTGTTTAATTCTTATGGTTTTACTCTTCATCAACATATTCTATAATTCATCAAAATTATAATGCTTATACTCCATCCTCTTCTTCTTTCTCTGCTTTTCAGATGATTTTTCAATTGATTTTCCCTTACTTCTTTTGGATTTTTATATCTTCCAAAGGAAATAAATTTTTGTTTTTTAGAAAGGATATTTATGCTGAAATGAAGTACTAATACTTAAACAAGATTTTCTACTGTGTATAAATTTGTTAATTAGAGAAAGTTGGATTACAAACAATTTTGTTTTTATCTCTTCAACTTCAATCTTAATTTACGCTAATTATGTTTTTTTTTCTAAAACTATATTGGTGATGTAGTTTAATTAAGATGCAACTAAAGTGGTTTCTTTTGATGAATGCACAATATATGAATAATTAGGAGCATGACAAAGTAGATGATGATTTTTTAGTAATGTGTCTCTATTCCCAGTTGAAAAGGGACTCAACTTGTACTTGTGAGAGAAACTATACTTGTCAAAAAAATTACACATGCAAAAATTAAAATTTTCGAAAATAAGTTTCTAAGAATTGAAGTAAAATATGCAAATATCAGAAGTTATAGGTATTATATGTGAACCAAAATAGTAGAATTGAACCTAAAAATAGTGTGCATAAACTTCGAGGGTCCTTTCTATTATTTTCCTCATAAGTTGAGATACCTGACAATTAGTTTTGAAAACCTATAGTCCTTAAAATAATTTATACAAAACTGAAGATACATTTATGTAATTTCTTCCACTAGATTCACTCCCATGTTTTTATATCTAGACCTCTTGAGCTTGAGAGGATTGTTTGAGGGAACGTATTCCCAAATCTTAATAAGAATTATCAATACGTAAGCATTCCAATAAATCTATGAATCTACAGAAAATACATGAACATAGTTCTGTGTTTTCGTGTGTGAAATTCCTATAAACCAAATTGTACTTAACCAAGCCTCCAACATTAAGTATGTAATTTCACACTATAATAGCTATATAAATATTGAGCAACTAAGTTGTCATGTTGTCAACTTCTCATACAAATTGCAAAGGTACACTATTCTAGGAGAGATCACGAACACTGTAGCGAAAACAAATATGTTACTATACAGATAAATTGTAAGATCCGAACTTTGGAGCACACCACAACAAAAGAAAGTCATGTGTCACGGGTCGATCGAAAGCGGAACGTGACACATAGCAGCATAAACTAGCTGCATATCAAAATGACGTGGAGATTTAGACACATAAGACTCTATAGGAGAAGCGCACACCATCGAAAAATTGCAATGATGTGTGACCTTACTTGAATCTATTAAAGCTTTAAATTCAAGCTTACCAAACCTTCTTTGATTTCTTCACCTTTGTATTCTCATAAAAAATAACAAACTTCTTCAGCTTTGGTGCAGGATGATATAATATTGTGAAAATAGCTGACTCTTAATTTCCCAATTCCAGATGCATAAGATTAAAACAAAATAAAAAGAAACAATTAGCAACGATGTAGATAAAAAAAAAAGATACACAATGAATTAGAGAGGCAAGTTTGCTGGATGCTATATAAGAACTAGATGTAGGGGTAAGGTCTATATATTTAATTTCACTAATGAGATTACTCATTATGTAATGACAACTAAAAACATTATCCTCATTATATAATATCTTAAATGATATGAATTTTTCCATTATAAAGATTATCTCACTCCTTAATGCATGTACTAGATCACCATCACAAACTCAAAAATTCACTTAGTAGATGTCCTAGTTCACCAAATAAAAAAGAAAAATGAACAGGCAATAATGACAACTCACTTTCTGGTAAGAGTTTACAACAAGAACATCATCAGATATGAATATAAAAATATAAAACTAGAAAAGTATGAAATTTGTTCACCTCCCCATGCCCTTCTAGAACCCCTAGTGTTTTTCTTACTCATTGGTGCTCATCTACATAAAATATTTTAACAATTAAAATTACAAACCAAATTCATCTAGATAGCGAATTGTACAACTTCAACAACACTATGCATAAATTTACCATAAAATGCTACTACTTCATCAAAACATATGTAGAAGTTCACCACAGGAAGTTAATTAACTCACTAAAACAATTATGCAAGGTCACCGAGCGAATATCTGTGTTCACCAAAATGAATTCACAAGTTCACCAAAGTAAATCTCTTAGCCTCCCAGAAACATTTTTAGTTGATCAATAAGTCACTTAGATCTATAGACAAAGAGTCCATCATGTTGCAGTTTCAAATCAGATGGTAATATCATAAATGTGAATACAAAATATTTGCACTAAAACTTCAAAAAGGCATTAGGGAACAAGATGAATATGAACGTCATAAAAAAAAACTGAAGATAAAAGGTAACCATCTAGTATGGTTTGGATCCGAAGACACTCCAACCACATGTAGTGGAATTCCTATAAGAAACATTTTTAGACGATAACGGTAAAAAACCAGGTAGCATTTTGTATTAACATTTAGATTAACTCTTTGAGTATTAAGAATAGCTTAACTTTGGAGTAAAACAAGGTATATTCGGAGCATCTGAGTACTATACTAGTACCTAGATTACCAAAATCTTCTTAAGATGTAAAATTACATAGCCACCCTAATGTTCAAGAACCCCTTAGTATCATTACAACAAGCACTACAAATTTCACGAAATAGTGCTTAATTTCAAAAGATGGTTTGATTATCAAGAGCCAATCTATGTCAAGTTAGCACTCTCACAATCAACTGTTGTGTATATTAATCATGAACCACATCTAGAACATCAAGAAACACTTCAGACATAGAGTACAAGAGAATTAAACATAAAATCAGGTTAACATTTCCATAAATAATAATTAAGGACCCATCCTTATTCCATTAACACCATGTTCTTAAGATTTTCTCAAGATTTTCTTAATCATATCCATGTTCACCATAGGGATTGAACTTAGTTCACCAAAAAACATGTTCTCGTTCACCCACATGCATATACAAGTTTGCCCAAATGATTGTACAAGTTTTCCAGAGAACATGCCTAAGTCACCAAAATGAAGATAGAAGTTCCGCAGAATGAACTCGGAAGTTCACAAGACAAATGTTAATTCTCTAAGAAAAGAACTTGTAATTTCACCGAAATAGTTCCATAGGTTCACTAAAATACGTGCCTAAGGTCAATGAACATACAAGTTCAATGAGGGATTGAATTAATTAGCAAAACAAAAAAGGTTCACAAGTTCACCAAGGTGAATGCACAAATTCAACAAGTTCACCACAATGTACGTACAAGTTCATGAAAGTCGTTGAATTAATTTACTAAATTGAGTTTACATGCTCACCAAAATGGGTGCACAAGTTCACCAAAATACATAGCTCAATTCATCAGAATGAACATACAAGTTCACTAACATGAATGTACAACTTTACTATAGGGATTGAATTTAGTTCACCAAAAAAACATGTCCAAGTTCACCCACATGCATACCAAAATTCGGTAAAACAAATGCCCAAATTCGCCTATGCACAAGCTCACCAAAATACCAAATTTATGAGAGGAATAAATTTAGAAATTCACCAAAATGAAAGCATAAGTTCACCAATGCATAGTGTAATCCAAATACATGCCAAAGTTTACCAAAATGAACACGCAAGCTCACCAAATAAAAAGCACAAGGTCACCAAAATGAACACACAATTGCACAAGAGGGACTGAATTATAATTCACTAAAAAAATGGATCTACAAGGTCACTAAAATCCACGCACAAGTTCACCAAGATACAACCCCAAGCTCATCAGAATGGATTTCATATGTACACCATAGGGAATGAAAAATTCTAAGAACCCTCTTAAACGGCCATGGCTTTCAGTGTTTTGAGGCTTGAATTAGATCAAACCCCAATTATTTTTTTAACTTCTAACTCAACTATTGAGACAGATGGAATACAGACAAACACGCGCTATATATATACACACACACACACACACACATATATATATATATATATGCATCTGTGTACATGTTCATATGCATGTATGTATGTATATGTATAAGTGATTGTGTGTGTGTGTGTGTGTGTGTGTGTGTGTGTGTGTGTGCGCGCATGAGTGAGTGTATATGTGTACATACATACATACACACATAAATACATGCACACATACATATACATATATATACATATATATACATATATATAAA
>NCQV01131573.1:0-12692 GCA_002740545.1 Lophocereus schottii | reverse complement strand
TACCATTTCTTAAAGGCTCTCTACTTGTTTAGGTTTATTAAGCATGTAATGATCATATTTATGGTTTCTCAATTGTTGTGCTCTCTCAAGACTCCACACAATCAAGTCAAATCGAAGGATTCTGGAATTAGATTTCACCTTTCAATTCATCACCCAATACCCACAACATGCAAGAAATTGACCAAGTTTCTTACAAGGCAATAGTCGTCTACGATTCGATAAAACAATCAAACAAATTCAAGAGCACCAAAGTTAACAATGCAAGATTGGAAAATAGACTAGAATTTGCATAAATCTAATATCAAAGCTACAAATCTAAATCAAAATTACAAAACATGAAATCTAAAATAAGGGGAGAAAAGAAAGGAAGAGAGAAGAATTGTTTAGCCAAAAATCGCACTGAATCTGCCGATCGCAAACCCCACATGGAATCCTTATAAGATCTCACTTCAACTCTCTTATTCTCCCTCTATCTAATCTAAACTAATCTATGATGGTGGATGAGATGGTGGGTCATAAGATATCCTACCAAGAGAAGCCAAAAATCGTGATTTTATTGGCGAGCTCAAGGCTCCTGACGGCAGAAACACACAGAATCTGAACAGTCGCGAAGAAAACCGAACGAGCTGGGGAAAAGGTCCTCACCATGGTAGTGGCTCCCACCACGGTCTGACCGTGGTACGTACTGGATCCAACATCTTCTGCTTTTGATGGGTCAAATGGTCTAAAATTCCTGCAAAAGTCACCAATGAACCATACCCAAGTATAAAATGAGAATGGTAATATAAATTATAACATCAAACACTCAATTCTCTCTAAAAATGGAACAAAATGACCTCAAAATGGCGTGCACTTTAAGCACTTATCAAGCATGCTTAAAGGTGATCGGATTGAGCCCAGGTCATTGTTGGTTAATCAGTTGTATATTGTAGCCACTAGTTTTACATATAGGATTGTCATTGGGGGCCTCATTGCCCCCATCGCTAGGTTGCTTAGGGTTGAACTGAACCCAGATGATAAAGTTGCTGATTCGGCACAATTGAACTTGGCTACTTTTTGATCAAATGAAATTTTGTAAGGTTGATGGTGGTCGTATTTGTTGGATTTGTCCTAGGAACCGGCTTATATCTCTCCCAAATGTTGATTGCACCTGTGTTCTGAACTGAGCCAATTTCTACCTTTTCCCCATAATGAAGAGTTGGCATGACCTGCCCCACCTCGTCCACCTCCTCACCCTAGGGCTTCTAGCTGCTCCCAACCATCCTCCTCTTATAACTATCTTGACGTGCATTCTACCCTTCAGCCAATTCAAGAGTAAGCTCCTCTACAAGCTTATGTAAAAACTAAGTATGTGTCACTCCGGGGGTTTGTTCAGGAGTGCCACGATGAGTTTTGTGGGATGATTACCTCCTAGAACCAATATTTTCAAAACTTTTTAGGGCTTGCTTAGGGACTTGGCCGGACTGACACATTTCTCAAACCCACCCTCTTTTTTCTCCTCCACCCTTCCCCTTTTCTTTTAAATTTTTATACTTGCATTGAGGACAATGCGTTGTCCAAGTATGGGAGAGTTGTTATATTTGTTCGTGCTTGTATATATGTGTGGTGTGGATGCTTGAAAATTTGTGTTGTTTAGGTCATGTATTTAGGCATAGTTTCCATTTTTAGTTGATTATTTACTTTTTTAGGTTTTCTTCTTCATTTTAGCTTTGTTTTGACATTTTTTCAGTTTTTAGTTGCATTTTAGGTTTAGAAACCAAAAACAACCAAAAAAAAAATTCAAAAAATAAAGGAAAAGAAAAGGAAGTCTATAAATCCTCCCATGATGAGTCTTTAGAAAAGTGGCTTTCTTTTGCCTATTTTGACCCTTTTTGTTAGGCCCATTTATGAATAAAATGTTTGTTTTAGTGTTTTCAAACTATGCTTCATGTTTTGACCTACACATTAGATATGAATTGCTTGCTTAATGATTCTTGGCATTGGCATATGAAACTCAAAGAGTTAGATGAGCCTTGTCCTGTGAGATTTTGAGCCTAAGTAGACTAATTCATCAATTTAGTTTGATATTTCCTTCCATGTGTAACTCTTCCTAGATTTCAAGTCTCTAGAACTTACTTTAACTCTTGTTCAAGGCCATATTTAGCATGCACATTTAGGCTACATAATTGAGGCATTCTTTGACTTTTTAAGCTACATTGACCAAATAGCCACCCTTATGTGAATAATTTATCCTTTGCTACCCCTTTGAGCTTTTACCATGTTTGATAAGAACCAATGTTACTATCTTTGACCACACGCATATGTCTTCCCCTTTTAGCTACAGCTACAGAGTTTTCATAGTTTATTGGGAGTAGTTTGTGGATAATAGTGTTTTATAGATATTGTAGTTTGGTTGGATTTGATAAGGGACTCATGCTCTATTTTCCCTTCAAAGTAAATTAGGTTATGTTTTATGAGTTGCAAGAAAAGTGTCAAAAATGCATAGTTTCTTTTGCCATTATCCTCCTCTTAGAAAAAAAAAATCAGTAAGAGAAAAGAAAATAAAGCACACCAAAAGTGTGTAAAAAATGTGTATATGTTGGAAAAGAACAAAACAAAAAAGAAAAAGAAAAAAACAAACAATGCGACAAAAAAAAAAGAAAAAAATGAAGCAATAAGAGAATTCGGCATTGGTTTTATATTTTTAGGTACTTTTTCTTATGACATTACTTGGGGATGCTGTTGATATTTTGAGTTTATTTTAGTTAGGAGATGATGGTTTATGCTCTTAATCATTGGCTTTTAGCTCCACAAATCCAAAAATGTTTGTTCCCTCCTTACCTTTACCTATTTGCACCGTTACAATCCTTAAAAGTCCTCATGATTGTCTTATATGTTTTGTATCATAGTAGTGGCAAGTTAGAGAGTATTATTAAGCTTATAGTTGATGTGGTTCTATGGAATGATATTTAAGAGAACCACATTTTATTTTAAACACATGAGTAATGCATTCCTCATTCCTAAAGTGAGGTCCTATTAGTTCTTCTAAGCTCTAGTTGTTCTAGTATGGCGATATGATTGTTCAAGTTGATTTGAGTGATTGATTTAATATGTTGATGTCATGGTTCTTACTTTTTCTTCTCGTATCTGTTTGTAAAAATTTTCTTCACTTTTGGGCTTAACTTCTTGGGTTGATTTGGTTATTAATGCTGCTACTGATGTCTTCCTAAGGAGGTTATTCAAGCCTTTAGGCTCAGTTTCATGATTGTTTAGGGACAAGCAACGGTTTATGCATGAAGTCCTTAAAGTACACACTATTTTGAGGTCATTTTGTGCCATTTTTCGGGAGAATTATACGCTCTATATTATACTTTATACTCCTTTTTTGGTTTTGCGCTCGGGTATGATTCTTTTCTTTCTTTTGTAGGTTTTTGGACCATTTCATCCCAAGTTTGACCATAATTGACTGTAATTTGACTCCTCAAGGACAACCCCAAGTCACCATGCCTGTGGAAGAAAGAAAGAACAGAAGATCACCGAGATAGAGCTCACCATGGGCTGTTCGTGGTGAAGGCTCAAGTCCATGGTGAGGCCATAACTGCAAGCGTGTTCATATTCCTTCATCTTGCGGATGAGGTTGATTGTGTTCCTCGTTAAATAGAGCCATTTTCATAGCAGAGAAGAGACACACAGCAGAAACAGAAGTCCTTATCTTTAGTTTTTCCATTCTTTTCCATTTTTCTATGTTTAGTTTAGATTTTTAGTAGCTTTGAGTATAAGTGTTGAAGAAGTGCTTGCTGTTTTGGAGCCCTTGTGAAGTTGGAAAATTTTAAAGTTTCTCCAATTGTGCTAGGTTTTCTTTTCTCAAACTCTATTTAGTTTTTTTGATTTAAACATTGATGAGCAGTTTTCTCAATCTAGGGATTGTTAGCCAAGTGTTGATGTTGGAATCTTTCATCTTTATTTAGTTATAGTTGTTCATGATTGGGGTTGGTTGAATTCTATCTTGTGTGTGAAATTATTATGATTGAATTTCGACCAAATTTATTTGCTAATTATAAATAGTGAAGTGGAGAACCGAAAGGTGAAACTTGCTATTTGACTGACAGGATAGGACTTGACTTAGCAATACTTGAAAGAGATTCGCTTGTTCTTTAGCGATCAAAGACGTATAACTTAGATAAAACAAGGACATTTGAAAGAATGACTGGTTATTTTAGGCAATTCAATTTATTTCAAAAGAAGATTGAATTCTAAATGCTATTGCACGCCTTTCAATCCCCCATTATAGATAAAGTATATGATATATTTAATTGATCCACATCTTTACAAGGGAAAACAAATCCCTAGGTGCTTTTAATTATTGAATTTTTCAATTAGATTATAGTGTGATTCGAACTCTCTAAAATTGCTAGTTTAGCACTTTTATAGACAAAGCTCAATAACTTACAATTGGTCTTTGTGGGAATGATATCTTTATTAAATTACAATATCTATGCACTTGCGGGTATAGGCCAGAAATGAATTTTGGTTTTTTGGATTTTAAAAAATATATTTATGCTAAAACAGAGTACTAATACCTAGATTAAGTTTTCACTATGTCAAATTGCATAATTTAAAGAAAGACAAATTATAGGCAAGTATTTCATCACCACCTTAATTCCAGTCTAAGTATATTGTTAATTTCGGTCTTAATTCAAAAACTATATCATTGATACAACTTAATTGTGACGCTACTAAAGCAGATGCCTCTAGGTTGTACACAATGTGTGCACAATTTGAATCTAATTAATAACCTTAATTAGCTATTGGTTGACTTAATTATCTTTTTTTTTTATGTTAGCGAGGCTCTAATACCATATATTACATGCCTTCTAACAATACCAAAAAGAAGGAACACTACATGAACAAAATATAAATTTTTAAAAGTAAGTTTTCAAGGATTGGTTAAAATTAAATATGCAAATATGAAAGGGTGAGGGCAATGGTTGTGATTGATAACATTGACTTGTCCCCTTACAATGGTTATCATAGAATAGGAGGCCTTTTAAATACATTCTAAAATTAAGGGCCCTAAAATAGGTTTCCACAAATAGATAGTAGCCGGTAGCAATTAATCGAATTATATAGGAAGCTTATCTATTGGTCCAGATAAGTGGAGAAAGGTGAAAGGAATTTTCCATGATAGAAACAAGGCATCTCACCTAGTAGAGAACAATCAAACCTCATCCGACTCACTGGTCAGGAAAAATCTCGCTTAGTGGAGAACCCTATAAAAGACCTCAGGATTATGTCATCATAGCTGCCTCTTTCATAAGCATCTTGTCCAATCTAGAGTACATTATGGTGGTCCCAACCTATTACTCCAAGTGCATCAGATCTAATGTACTAAACCTCTTACAAATTATAGTCATCTATGCAGGTGACAAAGTCCTCCACTTCAGGATAGGAAACTTGATCACCTCCCATTCTTTCAATGAGTTGACGGAGACTATTAAAGTCACCCCTAATAAACCAAGGTTCATGTATGTTTCTCCTCAACTCTATAAGGTGTTCTTTCAACCTCATCATTAGAGCCATGAACACAAGTTACTAATACCTTTTGCTCACTTCTACTAACATATGCAACATGAATAAATTGTTTTTGACATCAGGTACCTCTACATGACATCTTATAGGGTTCCAACATATCCAAATTCTGACCTCATAATCCTTTGCAGCATTTGTGACAATAGCCCAATGACTACCTACCCTGGAATGAATCTCTCCCAGTTTGGAAGCCACAGCTTAGTCTCGAAAAGCCACAACATTGTAAATTTATTATGAGTTAGGGGAGTCTTTATGACTTCTTGTTTATTCAGGCCATTGAAGCCTGTTGTTTTTCAGAACAATATGCTATTGTTCTTTGATAAAGCCACAAAACTATTTTTTGATAGCAGTCTCATAGATGATGTTATGAATTAAATATGACCCACATTTGTCGCAGTAGTACGAGGTACCTGAGATGGCTGCTTTGTGAAATATTGAGCTGGTCGTTAGTATTAGTATCCATCTCTTATTTAGGTAGAGCTTCCTAAGGTTCATCATTCTACTATTGTGTTTCCTTCCTACATATGTTATAGATCCATATGTACACTTTTAAGCGAGCACAAATACACATATGTTATACATATGAAGGATTTGTTTTAAGATGATGGGAGTATTATTAACTATTAGTTGACTGACTTACCTTATTTTGTTGTATTATTGTGGCTCTGATACCATATAATACAAGCCTTCTAACAATACCAAAACAAGTAACACTACATACGCAAAATACAAATTTTTTGAAAGTAAGTTTTCAAGGACGGGTTAAAATTAAATATGCAAATCTGAAAGGATGAGGGCAATGATTGTGAATGAAAATAGTGACTTGTCCCCTCAAAATGGTATTCATAGAAGAGGAGACCTTTTAACTATATTTTAAAAATAAGGGCCCTAAAATAGTTTTCCACAGAGTAGATAGTAGCTGGTAGCAATTAATTGAATTATATAGCAAGCTTATCTATTTGTCCGGATAAGTGGAGAAAGGTGAAATGAATTTTCCATTATAGAAACAAGACATCTCACTTAGTGGAGAATTATCAAACCTCATCTGAATCACTGGTCAAGAAAAGATTTCACTTAGTGGAGAACCTTATAAAGGACCTTATGATTACGTCATCATAGCTGACTCATTAATAAGCATCATGTCCAATCTAGAGTACGTCATAGTGGTCCCTAACCTATTACTCCAAGTAGATTCAGATCCAATGCACTAGACCTCTTGTAAATTATAGTCATGCATATAGGTGACAAAGTCCTCCCTTTCAGCATAGCAAACTTAATCACCTCACATTCCTTTAGTGAGTTGAAGGAGACTATTAAAGTCACCTCCAATAAACCAAGGTTCACATATGTTACTGCTCAACTCCAAAAAGTGTTCTTTCAACCTCATCATGAGAGCCATGAATAGAAGTCACCAATACCTTTTGCTCACTTCTGCCAACATGGCAACATGAATAAATTGTTGTTGACATCAAGTACCTCTATATGACATCTTCTAGGGTTCTAACATATCCAAATTCCAATCTTATAACCACTGTAGCATTTGTAATAATAGCCCAATAATTGCCTACCCTAGAGTTAATCTCTCCTAGTTTGGTAGCCACCACCTTAGTCTCGAAAAGCCCCAACATTGTAAATTTATTCTAAGTTAGGGGAGTCTTTATGACTTCTTGTTTAGTCGGGCCATTAAAGCCCCTTATTTTCCAGAACCATATACTATTATTCTTTGATAAACCCACAAAATTATTTTGCAGTACCAGTGTCGTAGGTGATGTTATACATTAAATATGACCCACATTTGTTGTAGCAGTAGGAGGTACCTGAGATGGATGCTCTGCGAAATCTTGAGGCTGATCATTAGTATAAGTATCCATCTCATGTTTAGGTAGAGCTTCCTAAGGTTGATCATTCCACTGTTGTGTCTCCTTCCTACATATGTCATAGATGCATATGTGTACTTTTAGGTGACCACAAATACACATATGTTATGTATACAAAGGTTTTTGTTTTACGGTGAAGGGGGTATTATTATACCTACTTACATGAATAACTAACTCAAATTAAATCATGTTATATGCTTATGTTGTACTAACTCATGTGTAGACATATCATATTGTACTTTTAGGATTTGTAAAGTGACAAATGTTCATAACTTATGGAGAATCAAAACCTCAAACTTGATCTTGCTTGTGGAAAACAATCATCCTAACACTAGACTATTGTAAAAGGCCAAGGCATTTCATATTTTTAATACAACTAGAATAGTTAATTCAAGGAGTGGATAGAAGAAGATTTTATAGTAAGTTATTTATCATAGAATTTTATTCCCCCTAAAACAAGGCTTTTCAAGTTTAATTTGAGTTGTTTGGTCTAAAATACAAGAGAAGACTATTTATGCAAACAAATTTAGACAAATTTACTTACTTGGCTAATGTTATCTGAGTTGATCAAATTTTTGCATAAGATTCTTTGCATTTTTAACATGAGCGATAATTGAAATTAATAGATATTATTAAATTTTATAGAACTTAGAAATGAGCTCACTGTAAATGAAGCTAGCACAACATCTCAATTATATATGGCGACCCTTAATGTAGTGTAATATGTTTAATCCTCATTGTTCGGGCCGGGGAAATTTATTTTTTTAATCAATTTGGTCGGTGACAAGACATTATCTTAAGTATATATAGGAATATAGGGTGATACCGGAAGAGGATGGAAAAGTGGTAATTATGAGATTATCACGAAAAGAATGTGATACATGAACTAAGTTGCCAACTGAAAAACTAAGTTGACACCGTTCTTGGAAGTCACTTATGATCAATGGTGAAAAGCTGAAGCGAAAACTGACTAGATGAACAAATGGATTAACCATTTTGAGTGCAATCATTATTGTAGTTGTTAGTTGTGTTAATTAGTCGTTAAAATTTATAAGAATTATTATAAGAAATCTATATTCAATTTTAATTTACATTGATCTTTGAATCGTGCTTAAAAGCAGAAAATATCAATTTTTATCAATGTAGATGTTGAGAATATCATCATCCCATTGAAGTTAACTACATAGCTTCAGTGCATTAGCAAATGACAAAGTTTGTTGTAACAACTTTTCCCGCCTATTCTTTGGTAGTTTTGAGAAGGAAACCTCTAGTAGCTTCAGCACGTATAAATACAAAGCTAATGTTCATTTCGGACAATGAATAACATAATGAAATTCCTCACTTCGTCTCTCTTATCTTCATCATTTCTCTCTCCAGTTTTAGCTTGTAACATGGTATCAGAGTGGGTTAATCGATCTTGATTTTCCACCATCCCCATTTGATTAAAATTAGGTGCACATATTGGACGTTGTTAGTAGCCCAAACATGAGGGAACGTGTTGGATTATGAAAGTCGGTGTTGTCCTTCTTTGATAAATTGAAAGAAAATGAAAGTCGGTGTTGTCTCATATTGATAAAATTAAAGCGTTTGAGTATGTATATAAAATTGTAAGTTACTCCACCCATTGTTAATTAGTTTTGGGTTGGAACCTCATTTAAACTTATATGCACGACTCTTTGTTTAAGGACCTAATTGATGTAAAATTTAACATGGTATTAAAGCCTTGATCAAGCAAATCTTGCAATTAATCTTTTTTCTCCAGATTTTATTATTTTTTTAACCAATCAATTGTTTCTACTTCAACAATTGATCAAGCAGACTCATAGTTGTTGATCATTTGATTTTGCATTTTCCTTCTTACTATCTCCTCGATTGATCTGTACTCATTGATCAGTTTATTTTTCCAGTTTTGATTCAAGATAATTTTTTGGTTCAAATTTCTTTTGAGAAATCAACAATGGCTGATTCCAAATTGATTGTTCTTGATCATTCTCATGAATTGTTTCTACATTCTTCTAATCATCTAAACTGCACTCTCG
Source organism: Lophocereus schottii (assembly GCA_002740545.1). Lineage (NCBI taxonomy): Eukaryota > Viridiplantae > Streptophyta > Magnoliopsida > Caryophyllales > Cactaceae > Lophocereus > Lophocereus schottii. The sequence goes on along the minus strand of NCQV01131573.1, from coordinate 3,208 downwards.
CATTAGAACCTTTTACAGGCACAAATTGTGGTCAATGGAAGCGATCTTGTGCAGTTTCTCGTCTCAAAGCATATGCTAGGGTTTGTCAAGGGTTCTTCCCCTAAACCAGCTACTGGTCCATTAGTCTCTCAATGAGAACGATGTAATGCAATGGCTATTTCCTGGATGCTTCATTCTATCAAAAAAGATACTACTAGCAGTGTGCTATTTTGCTCCACTACAAACAAATATCGGATGAACTTGAGCCTCGTTATGGACAAAATCAAGGAACCAAGATTTTTTAAGAGCAAAGGGAGATCAATAACCTTTCTCAAGCTAGCTTGTCAATTTCATAATATTTTACTGAATGCAAGATCCTTTTGGATGAATATGCTACAATTGTAAATATTTCTACATGTGCTACCCTGTTGTGACTGTTATGATTAAGTTGCTCGAGAATCAACAACAAATATAATTTCTGATTGGGTTAAATGATGCATATGTTGTGGTAAGAGGAAACATTCTCATGACTTACCCCATGACTCAAATTAGACAAGCATTAAGCATGGTTTTACAAGAAGAGAGACAAAGAGAGCTTCAAACATCTGCTTCATTACTTGGAGACTCTTTTAACTTTCTTTCTCAGAAAAGAAACAACTTATTTTGCAATTACTATCGAAGAAATAGCTGCACCACAGATAGGTGTTTCAAGTTGCAAAGCCAGAGAGGCAACAATCCTCCTAAGGATAGAGGCAGGAGAGTTGCTGCAATAGCTTAGCATGAAGATACTGCAACTTCAGACCAAGAACAATAGCCTACGCCATCTCTCACTCCTGATCAATATGCCAAGCTTCTTGCCATGCTGAACAAACATGATTTGGAAACCCCGACCTAAAAAGAATCCTTAACAGTGGTTCCATAAACCACATTAGTCCTAACCTGTAATATTTTTCTTCCTATTTCCCTCTTCCTCTGGACTCTTTCATTACTGTCTAATGGCAGACAAGCCAAAATTCACTATATTGGAGCTATACATCTTACCCCTCACGTACCCTATCTAATGCCCTGCATATGCCAGATTTCCATTATAACCTGTTGTCTGCTAGCAAATTAGCAAAACAGTTAACAACACTTGTGGTTTTTACAACCAATCAATGTTATATTCAGAATTATTCAATGAAGCACCTTTTGGAAATTGATGAAGAAGTTGGTGGCTTGTATCTTCTGGATCACAAGTTCTGCAATTCTAGTTTGGCTAGTAGTTCAGTCTTTCCTTCCTAGCCCAACAATAATTCAGTTTTCTTTTTTTCTTATCAAATGTCTTCTTTAGAACTATGGCATTATAGATTAGGCTATATGTCTTTTGATAATATGAAGCATATTGGTATTGTTTCTTCTTATAAGTCCAAGCCTAGCACTATTTGTAACACCCTAAAATTTCTAATTCCTTTTATTTAGTAATATTAACCTATGTGGCACCAGAAAAACCTAAGGGGTGTTACGGCCATATTCCTTAATTCTGTATTCTCTATTAAGGAATACAAGGCTAAGTATCACATAAAACCTCTAATGAGTAACTTAATACCAAATTCAAAACACAATCTCAAATCTTGTTTACAAAACATCAAATTGTCCATATTTAAACAACATTTATCTTAAAACACAAATAATCCAAGCCTTATTCAGTGTGATTAGGATTCTTAGGTGTTGCGTCCTTGCTTTAAACCAAAGTCCCTTCCCCATGCCCATGAATTTCACCTGAAAACAAAACATTTTAAAAGAATGAGATAAACTTAGTAACAACCACCAAAAACATACACACAAATTCATTTCAAACCATTTTAGGGGTGGGCAAGACACAAAGATTCCCTACTAGTCGCAACACCAGTCATACACTCAGCTTAGTCACTCTCATTTAATTTTTAAGGATAAAAGGGGTGAGCGACCTCAATAGGACTCATGGCCTGCATTTGGTTTTAATGCAACCGCTTAACCATATCATGGCCTACCATCAATTTGAACGGTTGCCACTAACCTGGCCCACATCCACTCATAGGTGGCACATGGTCGCTAACTGTGCGTGTATTTTACCCAGGAAGGCTAATGGCCTTCAGATAAGGAGTAAAACTCCCTAGTTTCGCCTAATCATTTCCTTAGTTCTTGCCCTTATAAATAGGGTCTGTATTTAATTCTGACATAGCCTTTCTCAGCCCGTCATAGTGCAAAAGCATGTCACTAGTACTTTAACAATAAAAGATCAAAGATAACACATGCAAATTTCCTATCTTCACAACAACACCAATAAAACTCAGGAGTTCTAACACCCATTTATCCAGGAAAATTCCCCAAGAATCAATTCAAATAAATTTTCACAGTTCACTAATAAGACATATTTTCAAGGGATATTTTGGGGAGTTAGGGCATGATCGTTACCTGTTAGAACACTTCACATAAGCTTGAGCTTGGAATGCTGATTCGAGCCTATAAAATTTCCCAAAATAGTTTTTGATTGTATAAATCCTTAACCCGACTTCTTGCATGTCACAATATATTCGAATAAATTCTCCAGGCCTCCTTTTATACCCGAGTATCGATTTAGGGCCTCAATGATATTTTAGGGCACTTTTAGATTATTTTCTAACACGCTTGTCTCTGTTGTGCACTTCCAGATTACAAATAGATTACAAGCCAAACTTCCAATGCCCATAACTTTCATTCTCGACGTTAGTTTTTAGGATCTAGCCCATTTTGAAAAGGCTAATTTTTAAACTATAACTTTACTTTTGTGGACATTAGCAGCTTCTAGGTCTCACTGACTCGAAATTAATCAAAACCCTAAACTAACCTAGTCGCTGTAAAGACTATGTAGTCGTCGTACAATGGCTATAACTCAATGGTTTTAGCTCTAATTTACAAAATTCAAAATTCCCTAATCAGAGGACACATAGATCTACCGTCCCTAACTTTTTATCATTTTTGGAGAAGCCCAATAATTTCTGGAAATCCGTGATGTCAAACTACATTCGGGGTGTAACGAACAGTGGTTCTATCATAACTTTTAGACTCGAGTTCATTCATTCTCGACTTGAACCCTTCCCCAAACATGCATATAATGTTTCCACCAATAATCCTACTACTCCTAATTGTTAGGTGATAAATTGCCCTATTTTACGTGTGTTCAATCCCAAATTATGATATTTTATACCCTTTCATTGTCTAATATTTGCTC